>JAJPUD010019132.1:0-27140 GCA_023553655.1 Myrmecobius fasciatus
GCACCGTCCCCGTCCCCCCCCTCCCCCCGCATCCTGCGACTCAGCGATGGTACCTCAGTAAGATGAGGACGGGATACCAGAACGCATTGGAACCAAAGTAGTGAAAGACTTTCTGGGCTGGCGGGGAGAGCCTCGTGGCCAGTGCCTCTGGAACCACCTGCCAGGGTGCTGAGTAGTTGGAGAAGAGGCCGCAGCTTTTTGAGGAATGGCTGCTGCAGGCGAAAAGCCAGAGGAGGGGGATGGAGGAGGCTGGGGGAGGGCAGATGCCCCCGGCAGGGGCACTCCTCCCCTCCCCCATACGTCTTACCTGCTGATGACATAGAGCAGAGGCACAGTGGCCACAAGGAGGCCCAGCAGCAGGACCAGCTGGAAGAAGAAGGTGGCGCTGGAGGCTTGGAAGAGGCGAGGCGAGGGCCTGCAGTTTCTGAGGAGAGTGTACTGGGGGAGACCAGAGGGGAGGGGATGGTCATAAGCCAGCGCTTAGGGCCATTTCCCTGCCCGGTGGCCTCACGTGTGCCAACGTCCCCCGACCTGTAAAGCTGGCTTTGCCCTCCTTCACAGGAGAAGAGAAGACATCTCTTCCAGAGCCCGAACGAGGGTTTTGCTCCAGGGAACCAGGAGGCTGCCCTTCCTTTCCATTATTGTCTTGGAAGGGCCCTCTCCCTACCTCCTTTTTCTATCCTGGTGCCTCCTAAGAGCTGGGCTCTCATTGGCTTGGGCGGGATGCTCTGAGAGACAGTATTACTGTAGTCTGTCATGTGGATATTTATTTCTCAGTTGAATTTAGTCCAGGAAAAAAAAATTCCATTTTAAGTCTTATTTCCTCCTGACCTTAGGGATAGCTATCTAATTTCCTCAGAGCTCCTGTCTCAAACTTCTCTACTTTCTTTTCCTTGTTCCAGTAGATAGCACCATGGATAGAACATTGCATTCTAATTGTGTTTCAGACATCAGTTGTGTTACACTGGGCAAATCACTTAATCTGTCTCAGTTTCTTCGACTGTAAAACAACCCACTTTGCAGGAGAATCAAAAGAGATAATATCTGTAAAATGCTTAGCATTTTATATTGGAACCTCATTGGTAATATATAATAATTTAAATATAATAATTTAATTTAATATAATATTTAATATTTAATGTAAATATACTATTTAGATGCTTAATCTCTTTCCACTAGTGGCTTCTTACCTTCTTGACATAAAAGGTGAAGAAGATAAAAATGCTGCTGAGCAGGGGAAGAAGGGGGCAGTAGAAAAGGCCCATCCAGGTGACCGTCTGTCCAGCCACAATGTCCAGCACGTTCTTGGGCACCAGAAATTCTTCTCTGCCCAGCCAGACCCAGAACTGGCCTGAAAGATGATCCACCAGCAGCCTGAAGTGAGTTGGGGAATGAGGATACCACTGAGTATTCCCAAGGTATTATAAGTGCAAAAAAGTAAGAGCTACTTATCTCTTACTTATAATCATGCAACTGCAGGATGTCAAAGCTGAAGGAAGAGAACTAAGGCCTAAAGAAGGCAAGTACTTATCCAAGATGCAAAAAGACATCTGCATACAACATAGAGTTTCTTGGGGGCAGCCCAGGTACCCTAACCTTTTTCTCATGCGTCTTTGTCTATGTCTCTCCCTCTCTCCCTCTCTCCCTTTCACCCTTCCTCTGTTCCCCCTCTTTTTCTGTTTCTCTCTCCCTTCTTCCCTTCCTCTCTCCCTTCCATCATCTCTTTTTCTTCCTTTTTCCTTTTCTCCCCCACTTCCCCCCTCCCTCCCTTTCTTTCTTTCTCTCTCCCCAATATACTAATCACACACACACACACACACACACTCACTGATCCAGATTTGTGATGCACATATACATGCATTTGTATGGCAGTTTATACCTGCCCATATCTGTACTGGTGAACAGTGGCGCACATATGCACTTTCCATTCCCATCACTCTCTCTATCCCCTGACACATTTTCCTTAGCCTTTTCCCCTCATCTCCCAGAACAATGAGGACAAGGCTGGATAAAGGAGGCAGTGTTTCTTACCTCCTTGGCAGGGTGACCAAAAAGGCAAAAGCCAGCATGAGGAAGAAGTCAAATATGCTCAACTTGTATAACTCCTGACCCACTATGTTCTCCCAGCACTGGAAGCAGAAAACAGAGAGGACCCCAGTGACCCATTCCCTTTCCCCCCCTTTTACCCTCTAGAAAAGGAGCATCCGGGAGCACTACCCTCATGAGTGGGCTGATGTTCCGTCCCCAACCCTGAAGGTAAAGTATCTGATTGGTCTGGTCAGTGATGGAGAAGGGAGGGGAGAGATCCGAGCCAAGCATCTCAGGGGTTATGCCAAAATACAAAGTCTCCAAAGGAGGGAGGGGGGCTGGATCTGAGTCCTGTCACTGACCAGTTGTGATCCTAACTGTCCTGACCTCTGAGAGAAAGGGGGCAGCAGCCCAGGTTCCCCTCCACCTCAGCCTGAGGTGCTTGTCACCTGGTTGCATCGATTATAATCATGAGGCTCACAGCTGGAATAGTCATTTCTGCCAGGACATTGCATTGTTTGTTGTCTCAGTGAAAAAAGGAACATGCCCAAGCTAGACAGCTTCAGAACCACGCACCTGTGGAAGTGCAAATTAGAGAGTAAAAAGGAGGGAATCCAGCTTAAAAGGTACCCACTGCATGCCCAGGTCATTAAGACTGAGTGAGCACAGACCTGGGGAGCACCTACTCTATGGAAGTGGAAAGGGAAGTCAGTGTGATCCTTCAGGGGCTTGCCATGTCTGAGAGACAGATCACCCATTTCAACTTCTAGTGACCTTTTGAGAAAGTTTAGGCAAAAAATGTCCCAAGCTCTGGGCCTCATAGGAGGGATTAAGATCAACAGATCACATGGATGTGAACATATAAAATTGTAAGAAAGCTTTCATTAGGTCATACTTATGATTTACCCATGGTCTCTGACAACAGCATCCAGGGGCGTTTGGTAAGAGAATAAAGTAACTGTCATTTATGAAGCCAGCCTCTCAAGGATTATTTCCAAGAAATGGGCGGTGTGATGAATAGCTCTTTTTTCTATCATGCTGGTAGAGAAAGCCATTTTATATATAGCAAATACTAATGCATATGCTCTTAATTGTTAACATGTGATAAAGGACCAAACAAGATGCTACTGGGAAGCTGTATAGACAAGAAGATAAAGTATATGTTAGTCAGAAAGACTGAGGAGAACTGGGACATTTTAAGCAAAATGCATAAAAGTATGCACTCTCTAGAACTTATACAATTGCCCAGAAACCCTAAAAAAAGAAAGCTAGATGCTGTTTCCTCAGTGTCCAGCAAAGCTGAGGGAAGATAACTCTTGTGTTGAATGCAAAAATTTGTGAATGAAACTTATCTGAGAGGCAGGTAGAGAAAGACAGATTGGGCAGGGCCAAGCTTAGAAAACTGAACAGAAACAATTCAGAACTCAAGAAAATATCGAGTACAATTTCTACTTTAAGCTAGATTAATATAGTCCCTAATTTTACCATGTACTTAAAATTTGCTTCTGTGTATTGGGTTTGTAGACTTGTATTTCTATGGACGAGTACTTTCCTGCTGCAATAAATAGCTGGTTGAGTATTACTCAACTTACTATTGAGGAATACAATTGAAAGGAGTGAAAGAACTGAAGTTCCAGTGTTACAATCTAAAGAGGAGATCCCTTAGATCCTCGGGTGGTAGCAGTCACGAATTTAGGGAGCCTTTGACTTAAAAACAGATTCAATGGACACCAACATTTTGAACTCAAGCCCTTTACCAAGGTAGTACTAACCAGAAAAGAGTGAGATTGATCTCAGTGTTGGGGGGATAATTCTCCAGTTGGACCAGGAATCCAAACACCAGGGGCCCCAGATTGTTGACAAGGGAAATGACTCCAGGGGACAGATATTGAAGCAGTAAAGAGAGGGACTCCTAGGAGAAGAAAGGGATAAGGGCTTTAAAATGGGATAAGTTGGCAGGCAGGATCTGCAGAAAGAGAAGGAAGAAATACTTTCATATTATAAGAATTCATTATTATTATCATCAGTGGAAGCTGGTTCCCAGAAGAGGAGTGAGCTTAATTAACAATAAGCCCTCGTGAAGAAGGAAAAGACCACTACTCACATCCTTGTAGTTCTGAGAGAATTTGGTGGCCCAATAGATGGCACTGATCCCCCCAACCACGAGGAGTCCAATGCACATGTTGAGCCCCACATAAGAAAGAAGCTGTCGGGCCCTTTGCTTTCCCGTCTGCTGTTGTATCTGCAGAGTGTGTTGCTCCTCCTGGAGCTCTATCTGCAAGGGGAAAACAAGATGATAAAGGTGGGATGGGATGTGATTAGGGCTGGGCAAGAATGAGGAGGGGATGATAAAAAGATTATGTTGTATTTAATATAGGCACCTGGTCAGAGGGGATGAACAAAAGCAGAAAAGAATCATGTTTAGGGCTAATGTAAAGATGTAGGGGCAGCTAGGTGGCACAGTGGATAGAGCACCAGCCCTGAAGTCAGGAGGACCTGAGTTCAAATCTGGTCTCAGACACTTAACATTCCCTAGCTGTGTGACCCTGGGCAAGTCACTTAACCCCAATTGCCTCAGCAAAAAGCAAAAAAAAAAAAAAAAAAAAGATGTACTAGAGATAAATTTAAGTGAAGAATAGGAGTAGGGTCCTGGTGGAGGACATGGTTAGATGCACTGTATGACACATCTCCTTGCTGTAAGGTCACAATCTCAATAACTTACCCAGATCCCCCACCACAGAGGTCTCTCATTGTTTCAGGTTCTCCACTACCACTATTCCACCTAACTGAATCAACGTCATGTTTCCTGCCACCTACCCTGGGAATATTTTAAGTTTTTTTTTTTAAATAAAACTTTTTATTTTCAAAACATATACACGGATAATTTGACAACATTGACCGTTACATAGCATTGTGTTTCAGATTTTCTTCTTCCCCCCACTCCCTTCCCTAGATGGCAAGCAATTCAATATATGTTAAACATGTTAAATATTTTATGTATTTTGTACAGATGCAAAAGTCATTAATCAGAGTCTAAGAAATCAGAACTTCTTCCTTCTTCCTTGTGTCTTTTAGCTCTGAAATGCTCAATAGAAAACCTTCATCTCATGTGTACCCTGACTGAGATATTTGTGTAGATTAACCCTCTCCCCCTCTTCCCTTGTAAGCACTTCCCTCCCCACTCCATCAACGTCACGGGTCCCAGACCTTGAACTCATTGCTGATGCTGTGCTGCTTGATGATGGCAGCTTCCCGGTTTCGGATGCAGAAATCCCAGGAGACAAACACCTTGCTGCTGACTCGGGGCCGGTAATCCTTGCTCAGCAATTGCTTATGGAGCAGCCCTTTCACCATACTAGACAGAAGAGATATATCTATGTACTTGTGTGAGTCTTAGGAGCTGGAGGAAGGAAGGAGGCAGAACAGTGCTCCAAGCCCTTACTGACCCAGGGCTTTACCCCAGAGACTGAGAGACACCTGCTTGCAGCCCTTCCCTGGCCATTGAACAGGGATGGGGTGCAGACAGAAGAGAAAGGGCCCTTACATTTAGGGCATTGCAGGTAGACCCCGTGCTCACTCAACAACCCTGAACAGAAAAGGTACCATTGGTATAGACCAGTGGCTAAATGGTGGTAGATTTTAGGGAAGAAAAGTAATCCAGATCTGGGAGGGAAGGATGGAGAAGTGGATAGGGAAGAAGAATTCCAATCTTACCGTCGTACAGTACCATAGAAGCAGAGGAGCAGGCAGGTGAGTGGACTGAGGAGGTAGGCCAGGCGAACGCTGTACTGGGAATCACTCTCTGGTCCCATTCGATATGAGCCATAAAAAAGGTAGGTATTGCTGAAAGCCTGGGGAAAAGGTGGACAAGGAAGGGCAGATCCATCTCAGAGACCAAGTCTGATCATGATCTTTCTCAGGCAGGCTTTGAACAGGGTGCCATTTTCTTAGAAGAGAAGATAGATGTACTGTGGGGCCCAAAAAGTAGCCTGATCTTTTGTTGGATGTTAAGAAAGATGAGAACATTCTGGCCTGAGCCTGTGGACAAATTGGTCCAGCCTGGAAAGATATCTCTGCTTTTTGGCCCACCCTGATCCAAGAGAACCCAAAAGATGTGGGAGCTCAGTTTGTTAGCCTAAAGGTGATTCCACCTAGTTTTTCCCCTTTCCCTTCTCCTACCTTCTCTCCTCTCCACTGTTCAAACAAGATCACACTCACCCTGCCAGTGAAGATATCCCACAAGTGTAAATGGATCTGGTTCAGATCAGGCTGGGGCTCATGGCTGCTAGAACAAGGGTGTGCTAGGAGAAAGAGGAGCAGGTTAGGTAGAAAGCAGGGCCATAACTACGCCTGGGCAATCAAGGCTTTGCTCCAGGATGGAACAATTTAGAGGGCAATCACAGTACTTAATAGTCCTTTAGTAATGTAGAAACAACTGAGGTTAGGAGCGAGTTAGTTAAAAAAGAAAGATACTGGGAATAACCTTCCTTCCCCAAATCTGGCTGCCCTTTAGATGAGCTTCTCCTTATCCTGGCTCTGTCTTGTTCCCTTCTCCTCAGTGGCCTCTCCACTGTCAGCCTGTGCTTTGAAGTGTCTGAATTCTTATTACCACCCCAAACCCTCCCTATATAGCTGAATTTGTTTTAAGTTTATTTGAGAATATATTTTGTGCTATTTGCCGTGGACAAAAAACCCCAAAACAAACAAACAAAACCCCCCCAAAAAACTGCTAGTTTGGGCTCTGGGTAGAATGGCACAAGTTTTTATTTATTAATTTAAATAATAATAGGTTTTTATTTTCAAAATACATGCAAAGATAGTTTTCAACATTTACCCCTTGCAAAACTTTGTGTTCCAAATTTTTCTCCCTCCCTCGCCTCTCTCCCCTAGACAATTAGCAATCCAAACACGTGCAGTTCTAAACATACTACCACATTTATTTTGCTGCAAAGAAAAATCAGGTCAAAAAGGGAAAAAAATAGAAAACAAGCAAACAATGGCAAAAAAAGATAAAAATGTTATGTTGTGATCCACATTCAGCCCCCATAGTCCTCTCTCTGGGTGCAGATGGTTCTCTCCATCCTAAATCTATTGGAATCGGCCTGATTCACTTCATTGTTGAAAAGAGCCAAGTCCAGCACAAAGCTTTTAAAAATGCACCCATGATCACACAGCTTCTTCACCTCCCCACTTTTCTAATATTACCTCACCAATTCAGATCTCTCTTACCCCACAGGAGGTAGAGAAAGGTTGACTAGGAAAAATAAATTATCATAGATTGTGAAAAAATGCTGGGCCTAAGCAGCGCTTTAGAGCAACCTTCTCACTTTATAGTTGAAGGAATTGAGGAACTGAGGTCCAGACAGATGAAATGATTTATTTAGGTTATGCATCTAGTCAACCTGAGACCCAGAGCTTGGATGTGAGCCACCTCATTTCAATTATCTTATATCATATTGTCCTGTTAGTCAGAGAGATGCTCTGACTTGATCAGTCTCATGCTTAGATGCTCAGGTATATGGGGATACATGGCAAGATGCAAAGCAGAGTATTAACCAGTCTGGTCTGCTAAGTCTAAGTTGCTGGGGCCTCTCAAACAAGAGGGAGCTGGCAGTGAGCCTGTGGTGCAGTGGATTAAGTGCTGGGTCTGGAGTTCAAATTTTACCTCAGATAATTACTAGCTTTATGACCTAGACAAGTCACTTAACCTGTTTGCTTCAGTTTCTACACTTATTCAATGGGGTTTAATAGTAGCACCTACACATTAATAATAGCACATGTATTTGTAAGGTTGTTGAGGATGAAATAAAATAATTATAAAGCACTTAGCACAGTACCTAGCATATAGTGAGCACAATATAAATATTATTGTTATTATTATGTGGGCAGGGTATTATGTGTTACCCCATAGAAGGCTAGACCAATTCCCATAACTTGGGGTCACTAGACCAACATTCTTAGGGTGGGGAGTTAATGATATTTTCCTTGATGCTATCACATTACAAGTCAGGTACCAGGTGGAACTTTCTTCCCTCCCCTCCTCCAAATGCTTCTTAACCTTGGTACTTGAGCAAATGCCCTCATGTCCTCTGCAGGGGTTCTTTTATTTTTTATTTATTTTTTAATTAAAACAATTTTTTTTCCTGCAGGGGTTCTTAACCTGAGTTCTTTTAACTTGTTTTGTTTTAAAGTTTTTTTTCCTCTGAGGCAATTGGGGTCAAGTGACTTGCCCAGGGTCACACAGCTAGGAAGAATTAAGTCTCTGAGGTCAGATTTGAACTCAGGTCCTCCTGACTTCAGGGCTGGTGCTCGATCCACTGCACCATCTAGCTGCCCCCTTTAAAAAGATTTTTTTGATAATTATGGTATATTGTTTTCCTTGGTAATCCTATATATTTTATTTATTTCTCCAAAGGTTAAGCATTTCTGCATTAGAGTAATTTGACCTTAGCTCTGGAATATGTGGAGGGAAGCTAATATCAATGCCTTCCTACCCCCCATCAAAACAGGACATTCCAGAGCAGGCCAGGACAGGAAGGATAGAATCTGGGATCAGGGTTTGGGAAATAGACTGGAGAGGCTGAAGCAGCTACTTACAGATGTTGGAGGCAGGGCCTAGGTCAGGTGAGTGCAACCAGGCCAGAGGCAACAGCACTAAACTGGTGGTCAGCAGAAAGGTGAGCAGGTTGAGTACCATCAGGAAACGAAGGAAGGTGAAATAGGATTGGATCCCTGTGCCAAAGAGCCCTATGAAACAAAGGGGTGGGGAAGGTGACTTGGAACAGAACTTATGGAAAGTTGATTGTTAAATTTTCACGGTGACAATGTGACAAATATGGAAATATGTTTAAAAGAATTGCATATATTTAACCTTTATCAGATTGCTAGCTCTCTGGGGGAGGGAAGAGAGAAAGGAGGGATAGAAAACAATTTAGAACACAGTTTTACAAATATGAATGTGGAAAGCTATTTTTACATGTATTTGAAAAAATAAAATACTATTAAAAAAAGAAAAAAAATTCAGTGTGAACACTGACACCTCTGAAATCAGAATACTATACAAATCAGGGATTAATTTACTGTTTTGTTGATTGCCTAGACTTAAGAAAGTGATGGAGAGAATGTTAATAATTTTGATTAAATTGAGAAATGTGTTATGCGTATATTGTATCCCTCACCCCCAAACTGGTTGTGAAATATTTACCAATTCATCTCTGCATCAAGCTACTGCAATGGGAGAGCTTTTCATATTGAATAGTTGACGTAGCTGCTCCCTACAATGTATATGTGTATGAGAGAGAATCAGAAGAGGTAGGATTTGAACTCCTGTGCCTTCTTTAGACTAAAGTCCTTTCAGAAGCCTTGGGTTCCTGAAGGCTTCTGTCCATTCTTGTTACTCTGTAGATTGAGAATGGTAGATTGAGCGGGAGGGAGAGGATATAAGGGCATAGAGAGGGCTAAGGACTGTGTTCTACATGCAACACTATCCCCTGAGCGAGGCATGTGTGAGGGGTCCAAAGTCATCCTTGTGATACTATAAGCTTATAATGACAGGGACCATCCCCATTTCCAGTGCCCAATATTGGGATCCACACTCACAGAGCCCCTTTGTTGTTGATTGGGATAGTGTGTGTGAATCCTGGACAGCATCATATACATAGTCACCCTCATTTTTATATTGGTCACTCAAGATCAAAATAAGTAGGAAGAGTTACCCAAAAAGGGAAAAAAGTTTTTTTGGGGGCTCTAAAGCATAAGTTTAAGCTAGAGGGAAGAAGAGGAGGAGATGGGGAAATCAGAGAGGGTAGTGACAATTCACCTGCTTGCCTTAGTTGACCATATGTGAACCTCAAATCTTTGGGGCATGGAGTTAGTCCTGAAGTTTACCTCTCTGAGTCCCAATAGCAGGCTTGGGCAATTCCCTTCAGGTTTGCTGGTGGGAATTTAAAATGAGGTTGGGCTGGGACCATAATTCGTCTCACTGGATCAAGAATAGCCACCCAGAGTTTCTCTTGCTCAGAAAGGTTAGCTGTCTTGAGAACTGACTGGAGGGAGTAGATTGAAAGGAGGAATCCCAGACTGTGACTCTATAGATCTGGAATTTGATCAACAGGATGTTTGTGGTGATATTCCCACACCATGTACAGAATTGGACATTGAGAGACTACTTCTCCTTTGTCTGACTGTAATGGGCAGGGTGTGTGTGGAAAGGACAATTAGAAGTATTATGGGGGGCCTTTTTTTGGGGGTGAATCCTACCACCAATCTCATAGAGGTCAGTCTTCCAAAGCCCAAAGATCCCCATAAGCCTGTGGCCTAGATCCAAGAAATGCTGATGGACTTGTTGCCATTTCTTCTTCCATTGTTCCCAAAAAGATACTTTTATACCATCTGGCTTCCGGAGGTTCCTGAGAGAAGGAGATGAAGATGAAGGGGGCCATCTCTGAATTTTCAGTTTCTTGACTCTCACCTCCCTACACACTTTACCCACTTCTAAAACAAAGGAAGGTTCTGAAATTGTTTGGCATCCACATGATTCTATGTTCTACCAAAAAATTCAGCTAGTTGTTTCCTGAATGTGATATTTTATTTCTGGCCTCCATATATCATCAGAATGGCCATCCACCATCTGTAGAATGCAGTCCTCCCTCATCTCTGCCTCTCAGAAGTCTTCTCTTTTATGGTTAAATGCTCTTGGGTCAATTCCTTCATGAAACCTTTTCTGATTTCTATTTATTTATAATATTTCATCTTGATTTCCCTGGTGCATGAGATTATAGAGCTTAAACTAGAAGGGATCTCACAAACCATCTAGTTCAATCCCTTCATTTAATAGTTTGAGGAAAATGGGACCCAGGAAAATTAAATGGCCTGCCCTAAGACACAAAGGTAATAAGTGGCAGAATTTGAACCCAGCTCCTCTGATTTTAGAATTAATTTTTCCTCCACTATGATACAATTTTCTTCTGTTGTAGTCCCTCAGTGGAATGTAGGCTTCTTGAGGGAAATGACAGTTTTGCTTTTGTCTCTGGGTCCCTAGGACCTTGCCTACAGAAGCTGCTTCATACAGCTAGATCCTGATTAATTTGAATAATGAAACCCCTAAAGTTGTTGCCTTGTTTGAATTTGCCCTACATATTTCTATTGGGCTGGAACCAATGATCATGTTTTATACAATTACATCTTTGAATGGTACAAATTCAAATTCATGTCCA
This sequence comes from Myrmecobius fasciatus, assembly GCA_023553655.1. NCBI lineage: Eukaryota > Metazoa > Chordata > Mammalia > Dasyuromorphia > Myrmecobiidae > Myrmecobius > Myrmecobius fasciatus. The sequence continues at coordinate 11,244 of JAJPUD010019132.1, forward strand.
AAAGATTTAATTATTCATCTTCCTGGAGACCTAGCCATTAATGTTTATTGTTGAGCTAGCTGTTATTTTAGGATTGGTGCCACAAGCTCCTTCCTTTATTTCCTGTTTCATTATCTATTTGCCATCCTCTGTTCCCCATTTCTCTTTTTCTCATTTTCCTTCCTCTAAGCTCTTTAAACAGTGCCTCTACTTCCCACATACATTAGAAATGCAGGTCAATGGATAGCAAAACCTCTTAGGCATTATCCATGCTTCTGCTTGGGATTCCTTAGGAAACTTACCTAATGAGCCTTTTATCCATCATAGCATAGGGCAGTGCCTGTAATGCTACCTTGCTGTTACATATTCTCTCCATCTCCTCCTCCCAGAGCACCTCACCAGGTAATAGAAATTCAGGGAGTTCTGGGTCTGATTGAGTAGACCTCTGCTTTGGGAGGAAAGAGGCCATCTCTGCAGAAGCCTGGACCCCAAAGGATGAATAGCTTCTGGGTACTCACCTGAGGAGTATATAGAGAGTAGAATTACCTTCAGCATTTTGGTACTGTCATGTAGAGAGCAGGTTAGGAGAACTGAGAATCGAGTACAGGGAATAAAATAATTCAAGAAACATTGACAGAAGAAGTTCCTCAAAGGGAATTCTATACCATGAAATTATAGTTTGGTTATAGTTTTTAAAAAAGTCACTTGGATGCAAATATATAACACCAAAATCCATTGCCTCCCCAAAAAGTAAAATCATATGAAATTTTCAAAAAATTCACAAATTTTAAGTAAGCACATGAAAATATACTCCAAATCATGAATAGTAAAGGGAAATATAAATTCAAACAACTCTGAGGTTTAACAGGTTTTAACTCCATGAAAACTGGCAAAAATGGGGGCAAAAATATGAGAATATTTAATGTTAGAAAACTGACACTATTGCATCGTTGGTGGAGTGGCAATGTGGTTCGATAATTCTGGAAATCAGTATGAAATTATGCAAGAAAAGTGACTGAACTTTCCTTACCCTTTGACTCAACAATTCCTTGCCAACCCCAACCCCATTGCTAACTGGTACCAACAGGTAGGTAAGCCTAAGAGCCTATAAAGGGCAGCACTCTCAAGGTCCTGTTTATGCTTTTTGCCTGGTTCTAGCAGTCAATATCCCAAGAAGTCATTATCCTCTTGGAGATTCAAACTGGCAACTGCTTCTGTGGGTGCTGTGACCCTTCCCACCTCAGCAGCCACAGTTATGGAAGACCCAGAAAACAAAAGTTCTTCTACTAGAGTTTTTTGCAGCCTCAGTAGAAACATGATGAAAGAAGATGCATTACCATCTGCTTTGCTGCTACATCCTAAGGATCATTTTCATCTGTCTTGGACTTGAAACCTCCTGTATGTTGCTTTCCTCATTAGAATGTGAGCTTCTCATTTATACAAAAATATTTCTAGCAGCTCTTTTTGTAGTGATAAAGAACTGGAAACTAAGAGGATGCTCATTAATTGGAACTGGCTGAATAAATTATGGTACATAAATGTAATGACATACAATTGTGCTGTAAGAAATGATGAAGGGGATGGTTTCAAAGAAATCTGGAAATAATTGTATGAACTGATACAGAATGAAGTGAGTAGAAAGAGAACAATTTAAATAATAGCAACATAATAAAAAGCAAACAACTTGAAAGACTTTACAATATTTAACCAAACACCTGTCCTGTGGATATATGATGAAACATACTAGAATAATGTTACTCACAATACAAATTGAAATGTAATTTTTTGGACATAGTGAATAAGGGAATTTGATTTGCTTGACTATGCATTCTTGCTATGAGAGTTTTGTTTTTCCTTCTTTTTCATTGAGGGGTGAAAGAGAAAATGAATTGTTTTGTCAATTCCCCTAATAGGCACATATCCCAGGGAAGTCAAGAAAAACAGAAGTTTTCATATATAACATATTCCTAGAAACCCTTATCATGGTATTAAAGAACTGAGGGGTGGGGAAGGTGGAAAATGGCTAAAAAAAATCAACTCCATGAAATAGGGAAACTCCACTGTATGTTAGCCATATTAATACTGTTTTAGACTATTCAAAACAACTAGATAGCATAAAGTTGTAATATTGCTGTATCAAAGAAAAAGATGAGTTGTTGGATTTAGAAAAAATATGGAAAAAAACTTGGACCTAAGAAGGATGATGTTATCTACCTTCAGAAACAGGACAAATAAGCATAGTACAGCCTTACATAGATGTATATGAATGTATATGTGTATATTAGTGTGTGATTATAGGTATCTATGTATATGTATGTGTATATGCATATGTATATCTGTATGAATGTGTGTGTATATATGTATACAGAAATATGTGCTTTACTGTAACCTGTTTGGGGGAAGTGGGGTGGGAATGGGGAAAGGGGAAAAGAAATAGGGGGAAAGAATAAAGTAAAAAATACATAGCAGACATCCAAAGAAAATCTACAAGGAAGCAAAGAAAAGATGGATAGTTCTGAATACAATGTTTTCTATTATTATATAAGCTTTCTTGAAATGGAAATTTATTGTTACATATTTTGAATCCTCTCATATTCTGCTGTGCATATGACAAATTTTTTTCTTTTCTTTTTTTTCTATTTTCTATTTGAGTTTTCAATAAATAAATACATTAAAAAAACTTAGGATATATTAATATAATGAAATATAATTATACAGTAAGAAATGACACATGAATTCAAAGAAATGTTAAAAAGATATGTTTGAATTGATGCAGAGCAAAGCCAACAGAATCAAGGGAACATTATCAACTCTGAGAGCAACAATGTAAATGGAAAGATCACTAAAAGGAAACAGCCCTCGGGTAGTGCATGTTAAAAGGTAAGTGCTTAAAGGCTTATTTTCCAGCTGTCAACAAAAAAGCCAAAAAAAGAGATAACAAAATCCACTTCCTTCTTTCAAGGGACAGCCATTATTACTCTAATCACTGTGGCCATGTTGAAAGATCTGTTCTTCTTCTGCACTTTTCTACCTCAGCTTCCATTATATGAATAGTTTGGAATTTTTTGTAATTGTGCTAATTTTCCTTCGTGAACGGTACACATGCATCTGTAGTCATATTGGTAAATTGAAACCTTGGTATTCATATAGAATGATATTCTATATGTATTCAAATAGAAACTCCTTAGTATTAAGATCCATATTAAATTTTTGCTTTCTACCCTGACTTCTATCTAAGGCAATATTCATAGGTAGAATCCAAGGAGAAAGGTAAATAGATTTTTATTGTTCTCCCTGGAAGACCAAGTCTTTGCCCTTGGCAAACTAGTTAAGAGCTAACTAGTAAGAAACTAATTAGGATACTTTATTTTACCCAATTCCCATGCGACTTCATTATTTTTCACCTTAATCCTTAAACTTTTAGAAAGACCTGACCCTATTTCCAAAATCAAAATTTTCTTTGTCACCAAAAGAATGTTCAGTAAGGAAGAGGATTGGAAATGAATGTGATAAAAATACAAAAGGTATAACTTTTTCTTTCTATTTTTAGAAACTTTCTTTTTAAAAAAGAAAGTCACTTGATCAGGTTTCCTTCAGTTGAGTTGAGGAGAAAGGGCTTTGGGATTCTTCTAATGCAGACAATGCTAGCTAGGGGCTAATCAAGTTCTGGAGGCAAAAGAAAAACCAGAAGCCCAGAATTCCCAGGGGCAGCAGGATTTGGGGGCTGTTTTTCGGACTTAGTTCCAAAACTCAAATTTCCTCTTTAGGGATGAAACTTAGGTATCTTGAGAAATAGACCAAAGATACAAGGAACCTGGGTAACATTACAGACAATGTAGAGTCCTGGGTTCCCAGAATATCAAGGAGCCTTCTTTTCTTGGGGTTCATCCTTCCCAGGTTCCACCTCAGCTTCTCTTTCCATCCCTCCAACTTCTCCCATATTAGTCTTGTTCCGAAAATAAGTCAGGTTATTCTGATCTCCCTCCTCCAGACCCTTTACTCTGCCAGTTGAAAGGATATTTTCTTTTTGTACAATTATGTCGCAGAAAGGATCTTGAGTTGAGATAATGGGGTTTGAGACTTAGGTGGGGGATTCTTTGTCCCTAGATCAAAAGTTGACTTGTTCAGATCTGACCATGCTAGAGTCCTAATCTCCCCATCTGTCTGTTCCCTCTGAACAGCCTGAGCAGCCCCCATTCTAGTGACTCCCTTGTGCTTCCCCTCTTGTCCCCATACTCACAGCATTTGCTCTGTTCCTTCCGTACAGCCTGACGCAGTGCTTCTCTCTCTGTGATACATATCTGCCTTACTCTAGACTTAATAGTAAAGTGGGAGTAGAGGAAGGTGAGCTTGGGGGGGGGGGAAACACAGGGGAACATCACGTGACAGGAACAACTTGCCCCTGGGCCCCAGTCTGTCTCATCCCACAGTCCCCCTCTCCTCCCCCTCCAGTTTCCTCTGTAGCTAAACCCAGACCTAGAGATTGAACAGAAACTAGGAGGGGAGAGCTCTAGCTCATTTCCTCTGACAAGAATGTGAATAAGGAGCATCTTGCCCCAAAGGGTTTCGTTGGAGAAACAGGTAAGGTGAGTAACAGGTAAGGGAAAAAATGGAGTAAGATTCCTGGGGGCAAGAGAGGTTGCATGGCGGGGCTATGTAACCTAGAGCTGGGTAGTTTTAAAGAGAAAGAAAGGCTAATTTTCATTGGCTCAAGGCTGGAAGGAGGCTTAAAGATCACATAGTCCAAGGGTTCTTCACCATCTGGGTTTCTCGGACCTCATGGGCAGAAATGGAGAATTCTTATCAAAATGTTTTCAAAGGCATAAAATAGATAGAATTACAAAAGAAGCTAAAAGTTAGTGAAAATAAAAATGTGAATTGTCTCTACCCAATGTATAGATACTTTGAAATAAAAATTTTTACAGATGAGGAAACTGAGACCCAGAGATATAAACTAATTAGGTCAAGGTTATATAGATAGTGATAATAGAGTTGGGGTTTGAACATAAACCTTATGATTAGAAATTTACTTTTATTTCCACTATGTGCTACCTATCACTATTTCTGAGGTTACTGTTGAAGGGGTAGGCTGACAGGAAAGACATAGGTGGGTTTTAAAGAAGCACATTCCTCCAATTCCATATCTTTATTCTAGTGCTTACAGGTTCTCTGCTCCTTTTCCTCTGCTGATAGGGTTTGAATTTCCTCAAATTGGGTCTAAAATTAGGATCTTTAGTTCCCACACTGCATTTTGCAGCCTAGACAGGCAAAGCAACAAATCTGTCAACCTCTGGAAGCCTGTGACAGCCAATGACGAATCTTCTAGTTGTTTTCTCTTTGATTTGTGTGTAGTCTTATGGTAATGAGATTTAGTATTAAAAGGGATTTTTCATCTAATCCTACCTCCTCATTTTATAGATAAAGAAACTGAGGCCCCTATTGAACATGCCATGTCTGACCCAGGCTCTAGTCTGCCTCCAGATTTTGCTTTGGGGATCCAGGATGAGAAGGAAACTTTGATCTCTGGTGCCTCTAGAATAGATTGGTGTTCTTAACCATTTTTGTGTGTCATGGACCTCTTTGATAGGCTGGTGATTCCTGTAGTGATCCCTTTTCAGAATATTGTTTTTAAATACATAAAATAAAATATATAGAATTATGAAGGAAATCTATTATATTGGAATATAGTTATCTGTATATGTATGAGTATATATATTTGTACATATATATACATAAACACACATACATCTATATATACACACATGCATGCATGCAAGTTCCTGGACCCCAGGTTGAGAGCCCTTGCTCTAGAGAAGGGCTTCTTAAACTTTTTCTTTGGAGAAATTTTTTTTTTTTTACTTTTTTTTTTTACTTTTATTTTATTTGCATAACATATGTGTGGGTAATTCTTCAACAATAACCCTTACATAGCTTTCCGTTACAAATTTTTCCCCCCAACTCCCCACCCCTCCCCTAGATGGCAGGATATCCACTACATGTTAATTATGTTAAAATATTGGCAAATCAAATATATGTATACATATTTCCAAACTTATCATTGTTGTGCAAGAAAAATCTTATCTACACAAACGATATATCAGATAAAGGAAACACAATGTAAGCAAACATCAATCAAGGAGTATGAGAATGTTATGTTGTGGTCCACATTTCACATCCCTCTCTCTGGGTGTATATGGCTTTCTTCAGTGAACAATTGGAGGTGGTTTGAAACATTTCATTGTTGAAGAGAGCCATGTCCATCAGAATTGATCGTCATATAGTACTGTTGTTGCCGTGTATAATGATCTCCTGGTTCTGCTCATTTCACTCAGCATCAGTTCATGTAAGTCTCTCCAGGCCTCTCTGAAATCATCTTGCTGGTCATTTCTTACAGAACAATAATATTACATAATATTCATATACCATAATTTATTCAGCCATTCTCCAATTGAAGGGCATCTATTCAATTTCCAGTTTCTAGCCACTACAAAAAGGGCTGCCACAAACATTCTTGCACATGTGGGGCCTTTTCCTTCCTTTATGATTTCTTTGGGATATAAGCCCAATAGAAATGCTGCTGGGTCAAAGGGTATGCACAGTTTGATAACTTTTTGAGCATAGCTCCAAATTGTTCTCTTTGGAGAAATTTTTAATGCAACTTTAGGCATATAGGTGTACAAAATAGGTATACAAACCATACACTTATTGATAAATCATAAAATTTATCTTAAAACAATTCATTGGACAAAAGGAAATTGGCATACCAATGAGATGGATATCTTGGTGGAATATTTGATACCTTTTGTTGTTACCAAATTTTTCACAATTCCCACATTTAATTATTCGATCCCTTATGGGTTGCAATCCACAGTTAAAGAAGCTTTGCTCTAGAGAACAACTAGAAATAATATTCTTTCAATAGTTTCCATCTGAGGGAGATGGATAAGAACTATGGCCTTATTAGCAACCACTAACCAGTGAGGTACTGGAAAGTGTTGATAACAACAGTGTCTTTTTATTTCTTAAAAATATTTTGACAATGCTTTTTAATTATTTTCCATTTCTGTTAATGACACCATCATTCTTTTAGCCCCCAATGCCATTTTAGATGCTGCTTCTCCTTCATCCCTTAGATCCTTTCTTTCTAGTTCTTTCTTCCCAAGAAGTCTTTCACGTGTCCCTTCCTTTCCATTCTTGTTGCAACAATCCTTGTTCATCTTATAATCTCCTCTTGCCTTGGTCTGCTGTTATTGCTGATTACAGTTAAGCTCCTAACGAATTTTTCTGTCTCTGGCATCTTCTCTATTCTAATCCCACTTACACACAGTAGGATACTAAAAGATCTTTCACTTTTCCAGTGCCCATAATCTGTTTAGTAATTGTCAGTGAATCCACATGGATAACTATCTAAGTCTTGTTGTTGTTGTTCATTTGTTTTCAGTCATATCCAACTTTTCATAACCCCATTTGGGATTTTCTTGGCAAAGACACTGGAATAGTTTGCCATTTGCTTCTCTATCTCATTTAACAAATGAGGAAAATGAGGGAAACAGAATTAAGTAACTTATCCAGTGTCACAGCTAATAAGTGTCTGAGACCAGATTTGAAGGCAGGAAAATGAGTCTTCTTAACTCCAAGTCCTGTACTTTATCCACTATTCCACCTAGCTGGTATATTAGTTTAAGACCCTTTTATGATCTGGCCCCACCCAATCTACTCAACCTTATTTCCTACTCTTCTATTTATTTCAAGTCAAGATTTTTATTAAGTATGTTTTGTGAAAGACAGTTCTGGTGCTGTGAATTTCATGATGTCCCTTCCTTCCTTCAAGGAGCTTATGTTTTATGGACTATCATAACCATTCTGTGGTTATGATCCTAATAATATGGAATTTCTTGTAAAAAGGCAAGAAAATTGAAAGCTTTAAAGAGAAGGCTGCTTTAGGGTAAGTGCCTATTTTACTTCCAAGTTGGTGCAAACTAATAGCCCTAAAATTGAGAGAAACAAGTTTATAAATCAAAATTAGACACTTGCTGTAATTTTGAATAAGTTGCATTTATATATATGTATACATGTATAATATATATTTGACTCAGTTTCTCCTCTGTAAAATGCGATGAAGAGTGTTGGGCCCTTTAATGTTCTACCATTTGCCAGGCTTATTTCTTTTTTTTATTTTTTTATTTCTTTTTTATTTTTTTATTTGCAAAACATATGTAATGGGTAATTCTTCAACATTAATCCTTACAAAGCTTTCTGTTACAAATTTTTCCCCCTTAGTCCCCACCCTTCCCCTAGATGGCAGGATATCCACTACATGTTAATTATGTTAAAATACTTGACAAATCGAATATATGTATACATATTTCCACACTTAACATTGTTGTGCCAGGCTTATTTCCGATGTATTTTCTGATGTGTGTTGCTCTACTTGTCAGGCACTGTCTTCCTGTTACTTTCCACTCATTAAAATCATGTCCATCTTGACGAATAACCCATATTGCTTTTTGTCCATGAAGACTGCAGAATGTACTGACATGTGAAAACAATTTTTTCCTTAATAGTATTTTATTTTTTCCAATTATATGTAAAGATAGTTTTCAATATTCATTTTTGCAAGATTTTTACTCCAAATTTTTTTTCTCCCTCTCTCCTTTGCCTCCTTCCTTTCCAAGACAGCAAACAATCTGACATAGATTATACACATTATATAGTTATATGTATACATATATATACATAGATTATACAGATTATATAATCATGATTATACATGATTGTACATATTTCAATATATTTCTATATTTGTCATGTTGTGAAAGAAAAATAAGAAAAGGAGAAAAAAAACAAGAAAGAAAATCAAAGAAGTTTTTTTAAAAAGGTGAAAATAATATGCTTCAATCCACACTCAAACTCCATAGTTCTCCCTTTGAATGTGGATGGCATTTTTCCATCTAAAGACTATTGGAATTGCCTTGGATCACCATACTGCTGAGAAGAGCTAAATCTATCACAGTTGATTATCATACAATTTTCCTGTTACCTGTGTAACATTTCACTCATCATCAGTCCATGTAATTCTCTCCAGGTTTTTTTGAAATCAGCTTGCTTATCATTTCCTATAGAACAAAAGTATTCCATTATATCCCTATACCATAACTTATCCAGCCATTTCCCAATTGATGAGCATCCACTCGATTTTCAATTTATTGCCACCACAAAAAGAGATGCTACAAATACTTTTACATATGTGGGTCCTTTTCCTTTTTATATGATCTCTTTGGGATCCAGACCCAGAAGTGACACTGCTGGATCAAAGGATATGCCTAGTTTGATAGCTCTTTGGGCATAGTTTAAATTGCTTTCCAGAATAATTGGATCATTTCACAGCTCCAGCAACAATGTCTTAATGTTTCAGTTTTCCCACACCCCTTTCAACTATTGTTATTTTCTTTTCCTGCCATCTTGGGAAATCTGACAGGTATAAAGTGATACCTCAGAGGTGTTTTAATTTGTGTTTCTCTAATCAATAGTAATTCAGAGCATTTTTTTATATGACTATAGATGGCTTTAATTTCTTCATCTGAAAATTATCTGTGTATATCCTTTGACCATTTATCAATTGGGGAATGATTTGTATTCCTATAAATTTGATTCAATTTCCACCCCCTTAGCTTTCTGCTTCCCTTCTAATCTTGGCTGCATGGTTTTATTCATGCAAATACTCCTTAATTTAATATAACCAAAATTATCAATTTTGCATTTCATAATATTCTCTTATTCTTTGGTCATAAATTCTCCCCTTCTCCACAGATCTTATAGGTAGACTATTCCTTGCTGTACTAATGTGCTTATAGTGTCAATCTTTATGACTAAATCATGAATTCATTTTTACCTTATCTTAATATGGGGTGTTAGATATTGGTCAATGACTATATTTGCCATACTATTTTCCAACTTTCCCAGAAATTTTTGTCAAATATTGAGTTCTTATTCCAGAAGCTGGAATCTTTGGGTTTGTTGGTTATTATAGTTATTGACTGTTGTGTCTTGTGTACCTAAACTGTTCCACTGATCCACCACTCTATTTCTTAGCCAGTACCATACAGTTTTGATAACCCTTTATAATATAATTTTCTTACTTTCAATTTTATTACTCTCTTCTTTGATTGTTTAGAACTTCCAATTTGGTATTTAATTGTGGATTTTTGTTTTGCTCTTTTTTCAGCTTTTTTTTAGTTGCATGCCCAATTTATTGATCTCTTCTTTCTCTATTTTATTTTAAGACCTCAACCTTCCCTTCTTAGAATCAGACAAATTTAACTGCAAAATAAATAAGAAAGAAACAGGGGAGGTTAATAGCATCCTAGAAAACCTAGATATGATAGACCTCTGGAGAAAACTGAATAGGGACAGAAAGGAATATACCATTTTCTCAATAGTACATAGTACCTACACAAAAATTGATTATGTATTAAGGCATAAAAAGCTCTATTTTATTTTATTCTTTTTTCATTTTTTTTCTAGCTTGTTCATGTAAGCATTTAGAGCTATAAAATTTCCCCTAAGAACTGTTTTGGTTACATACCATAAATTTTGGTATATTGTCTCATTATTGTCATTCTCTTGGATGAAATTTTTGATTGTTTCTATGATTTGTGGTTTGATCCACTGATTCTTTAGGGGATTAGATTAATTTCCAATTAGTTTTTTGTTGATCTTTCCATGGCCCTTTATTGTGTGTAATTTTTATTGCATCATGATCTGAAAAGGATGCATTTAATATTTCTGCCATTCTGCATTTGATTGTGAATTTTTTATCCTATAACATATAGTCAATTTTTGTGTGTGTCATGTACTGCTGAGAAAAAAACCATATTACTTTGTATCCTCATTCAATTTTCTCCAGAGGTCTAGCATATCTAATTTTTCTAAAACTCTATTCACCTCCTTAACTTCTTTCTTGTTTGTTTTGTGGTTAGAATTATCTGTTATTTCTGCATGGGAATGGTTGAAGATACCTATTAGTATAATTTTGCTGCCTTTTTCTTCCTGTACCTCACTTAACTTCTCCTCTAATAATCCGGATACTATATCATTTAGTGCATATATGTTTATATTGTTATTACTTCATTGTTTATAGTACCTTTTAATAAGATGCAATTTCCTTCCTTATCTCTTTTAATTAGATCTTGAATTAATTAAATGCTTTTACTTTGTCTGAGATCTGGATTGTTACTCCTTTTTTTTTTTTTTTTTACTTCAGCTGAAGCATAATATATTTTGCCTCAATCTTTTACCTTTATTCTGTGTGTTTCTCTCTATTTCAAATGTGTTTGTTTCTTGTAAACAATATATTGTAGAATTCTGGTTTATAATCCCCTATGCTTTTGTTTTATGGAAGAGTTCATTCCATTCATATTCACAGTTAGTTATAATTACCAACTGTGTATTACCTTTCATCTCATTTTCTCCCCTGTTCATATTTTTATTTGTTCTCTTTTCACTCTGTCCTTCCTCACCAGTGTTTTGCTTCTGACTACTGCCTCCCTCAATTTTTCCTCCTTACTATTCTCTTTCTCCTTTTCCCTACTACTTCTGCCCTCCTTTCTATCCATTTCCATCTTTTTCCTTCCCCTTTCTCTTCTTACTTCTTTATAGGGTAAGATAAATTTCTATACTCAACTGAGTGTGTTTAGTATTTCCTCACTAAGCCAAATCGGATGAGATTTCAGTTAAAACAATACTCATTCTCCTTTGTTCCTTCTTTCCCTCTGCTTTAATAGTTCTTTTGTGCTTCTTCATGTAATCTAATTCATTCCATTTTACACCTCTTTCCTCTTCTCTCAGTAGAATCCTTTTTCTACTCCTTAATGTTTTTTTTTTTACATAATCACATGCTAAGTCAACATATACCCATATCCTCTATTCATGAGTGTTCAAGAGTTTCAAGTATCATCTTCCTCTGTAGAAATGTAAACAGTTTAATCTTTAAATAACATATGCTTTTTTTCTTTCCTGTTTATCTTTACATGCTTCTCAAGTCTTGTATTTGAAAATCAAATTAATCAAATTTTCTGTTCAGTTCTGGTTGAAACTTCATCAGAAATTATTGAAAGTCCTCTATTTAATTGAATATCCATCTTTTCCCCTGAAAGATAATGCTCAGTTTTGTTAGGTAATTGATTCTTGGTTGTAATCCAAGATCCTTTATCTTCCATAGCATCATATTTCAGGTCTTCAGATCCTTTAATGTGAAAGCTGCTAAATCCTGGTAATCCTGACTTGTATTTGAATTGTTTTTTTTTTTGTTTGTTTGTTTTTTTTTCTGGCAGCTTACAATATTTTCTCCTTGCTTGATAATCCTGGAATTTAGCTACAATATTTCTTAGAGTTTTCATTTTAGGATCTCTTTCAGGAGGTGATAAGTAGATTCTTTCAATTTCTATTTTACTCTCTGGTTCTAGGATATCAGGACAATTCTGACAATTTCTTAAAAGATGCTGTCCAGACTTTATTTATTTATTTTTTGATCATGACTTTCAGTTAATTCAGTGATTCTTAAATTATTTCTCTTGGAGCTATTTCCAGGTTGGTTGTTTTTCCAATGAGGTATTTTACATTTTCTTCTATTTTTTCCATTTTTAAAATTTTGCTTGACTGATTCTTGATGTCTCATGGAGTCCATTTGCCCATAGCTTCCATTTGTCCAATTCTAATTTTTAAGGAATGATTTCCTTCAGTTAGCTTTTGTATCTTCTTTTTAATCTGGCTAATTCTACTTTTAAAGGAATGTTTTCTTTAATGGATTTTTTTCTTTTTTGCATGTGGCCTATTGTATTTTTTAAGGAATTTTTTTTTCCAGTAAATTTGTGTCCTTTTCCAAGCTTGCATACCTATCATTTCTTTTTCCAATTTTTCTTCTACCTCTATAGTTTCACTTTTAAAATAATTTTTTAGCTTTTCTAAGGCTTTTTGAGATTAAGACATCTTCATATTCTGCTTTGAGTTTTCACATATAGACATTTTGTACTTTTCTGAATTGTTTTGATCTTCCCTGTCACTTCACTGTAGCTTTCGATGGTCAAGATTATTTTTTGTTTCTTGATCAATTTTTTTTTTTTTTTTTTGCTCAGAACCTCTTCCCAAGCTTCTTGTGTGGAGGTCACTGGCTTTGAGCAGTGGGGTCTCAGGTGTTTTGTGACTTACTCACTGGCCTGGGATAGCCTAATTGTTTTTGTTGGCTCATTTGCAAAAGTGACAATTTGCCTTCTGAATTGGGGCTAGAGGCTCCACCACTGATCTGCTGTGCTACTGTCTTCTTGAGCTAGAACTGAGAGGTCCTTTCAAGTTATCTTAAGGTAGAATACTGTTTCACTCTTCTCTTTATAGGGTCTGTCACTCCAGAATTTGTTCAGAGGCTTGATTTAAAGTTGTTTCCAGAGGAAACTGGAAGAGCTTAGAGAACTTCCTGGCTTCTCTCTGCCATCTTGACTCTGCCCTGATCAACATTCATTTTTTATAAGATTTTTGAGTTACATATTTTTTTCTCCCTCTTTCCCTCTTATCTTCCTTCCCCACGATGGCAGGCATTTTGATATAGATTATACATGTACAATCATGTAAAAATATTTCCACATAAATAATGTCAGGAACTTGGCATCTCACACCCCATACCAAAATAAGGTCAAAATGGATACATGATTTGGGCATAAAAGATGATACCATAAAAAAAAATTAAGAGAGCAAGGAATAATTTATTTATCAGATCTTTGGAGAAGGGAGAAATTTATAATCAAAGAAGAACTAGAGAATGTTATGAAAGTCAAAATGGACAACTTTGATTACAGTAAATTAAAAAAGTTTTTGCACAAACAAAACCAACAGAAACAAGATTAAAAGGGAAATATAAAGCTGGGAATTTTTTTTTTTTACAACCAGTGTTCCTGATAAAGGTCTCATTTCTAAAACTTATAAGAATACAAGCCATTCCCCACTTGATAAAGGGTCAAAGGATATGAACAGACAATTTTCAGAAGATGAAATTAAAGTCATCTATAATTATGTGAAAAAATACTCTAAATCACTATTGACTGGAGAAATGCAAATTAAAATAACTCTGAGGTACCACCTCATACTTCTCAGATTGGCTAAGATGACAGGAAAAGATAATGATAAACGTTGGAGGGGATGTGGGAAAACTGCAACACTAATGCATTGTTGGTGGAGTTGTGAAATGATTCAATCATTCTGGAGAGCAAGCTGGAATTATGCCCCAAAGGATATAAAACTATGCATACCCTTTGACTCAACACTGCCACTATTGTATCCCATGGATTTGTATCCCAAGGAAATAAAAAAGGAGTGAAAAGGACTCACACATGCAGAAATGTTTGTAGCAGCTTTTTTTTGTGGTAACAAAGAACTGGAAAATGAGTAGATGTCCATCAGTTGGGGCTATGGCTATGGTATATAAAGGCTATTGTACTATAAAAAAAGATGAACAAATTGATTTTAGAAAAACTTAGAAAGATTTATAGGAACTGATGCTGAGCAAAACAAGCAGAACCAGAAATACACTGCACACAACAACAGCAAGAATATGTGATAATCATTTTCAGAGGATGAAATTAAAACTATTTGTAGTCATATGAAAAGGTGCTTCAAATCACTATTGATCAGAGAAATGCAAATTAAGACAACTCTGAGGTACCACTACACACCTGTCAGATTGGCTAAAATGGCAGGAAAAGATAATGATTAATGTTGGAGGGGATGTGGGAAGGCTGGGACACTGATGCATTGTTGGTGGAACTGTCAACGGATCCAACCATTCTGGAGAGCAATTTGGAACTATGCTCAAAAAGTTGTCAAACTGTGCATACCTTTTGACCCAGAAGCATTTCTATTGGGCTTATATCCCAAAGAAATCATAGAGGAAGGAAAGGGACCCACATGTACAAGAATGTTTGTGGCAGCCCTTTTTGTAGTGGCTAGAAACTGGAAAATGAATGGATGCCCTTCAGTTGGAGAATGGCTGAATAAATTATGGTATATGAATGTTATGCAATATTATTGTCCTGTGAGAAACGACCAGCAGGATGATTTCAGAGGTCTGGAGAGACTTGCATGAATTGATGCTAAGTGAGCAGAACCAGGAGATCATTATACACAGCAACAACAATACTATATGATGATCAATTCTGAAGGACATGGTTGTCTTCAATAATGAAATGCTTCAAACCAGTTCCAATTGTTCAGTGAAGAAAGCCATATACACCCAGAGAGAGGGATGTGAAATGTGGACCACAACATAACATTTTCATGCTCTCTATTGATGTTTGCTTGCATTGTGTTTCCTTTATCTGATTTTTCTTTTTTGTAGATATGATTTTTCTTACACAACAATAAGTGTGGAAATATGTATACATATATTTGATTTGTCAAGTATTTCAACATTATTAACATGTAATGGACTTCCTGCCATCTAGGGGAGGGGTGGGGACTGTGGGTAAAATTTGTAACGGAAAGCTTTGTAAAGATCAATGCTGAGGAACTACCCATACATATGTTATGCAAAAAAAAAAAAAAAGAATATGTGATGATCAACTGTGAAAGTCTTAGTTCTCCTCAGTGGTTCAGTGATCCAAAGCAATCACAAAAGATTTTGGACAGAAAATGCCATCTGTATTCAGAAAAAGAACTATATTGATTGAAAGTAAATCAACACATGCTATGTTCACTTTTTTTCCCTGTGTTTTTTTTTAATCTCCCATGTTTTTTCCTTTTATTCTATTTTTTTTCTCTGAACATGATTCATAAATCAATGTGTATTAAAATAAATAAATTAGAAAGAAAAAATTAGTCATGTTCCGAAAGAAGAAACAGAACAAAAAAGAAAAGCCACAAAAAGCAAAAATT
>JAJPUD010019133.1:0-27138 GCA_023553655.1 Myrmecobius fasciatus
GCACCGTCCCCGTCCCCCCCCTCCCCCCGCATCCTGCGACTCAGCGATGGTACCTCAGTAAGATGAGGACGGGATACCAGAACGCATTGGAACCAAAGTAGTGAAAGACTTTCTGGGCTGGCGGGGAGAGCCTCGTGGCCAGTGCCTCTGGAACCACCTGCCAGGGTGCTGAGTAGTTGGAGAAGAGGCCGCAGCTTTTCGAGGAATGGCTGCTGCAGGCGAAAAGCCAGAGGAGGGGGATGGAGGAGGCTGGGGGAGGGCAGATGCCCCCGGCAGGGGCACTCCTCCCCTCCCCCATATGTCTTACCTGCTGATGACATAGAGCAGAGGCACAGTGGCCACAAGGAGGCCCAGCAGCAGGACCAGCTGGAAGAAGAAGGTGGCGCTGGAGGCTTGGAAGAGGCGAGGCGAGGGCCTGCAGTTTCTGAGGAGAGTGTACTGGGGGAGACCAGAGGGGAGGGGATGGTCATAAGCCAGCGCTTAGGGCCATTTCCCTGCCCGGTGGCCTCACGTGTGCCAACGTCCCCCGACCTGTAAAGCTGGCTTTGCCCTCCTTCACAGGAGAAGAGAAGACATCTCTTCCAGAGCCCGAACGAGGGTTTTGCTCCAGGGAACCAGGAGGCTGCCCTTCCTTTCCACTATTGTCTTGGAAGGGCCCTCTCCCTACCTCCTTTTTCTATCCTGGTGCCTCCTAAGAACTGGGCTCTCATTGGCTTGGGCGGGATGCTCTGAGAGACAGTATTACTGTAGTCTGTCATGTGGATATTTATTTCTCAGTTGAATTTAGTCCAGGAAAAAAAAATTCCATTTTAAGTCTTATTTCCTCCTGACCTTAGGGATAGCTATCTAATTTCCTCAGAGCTCCTGTCTCAAACTTCTCTACTTTCTTTTCCTTGTTCCAGTAGATAGCACCATGGATAGAACATTGCATTCTAATTGTGTTTCAGACATCAGTTGTGTTACACTGGGCAAATCACTTAATCTGTCTCAGTTTCTTCGACTGTAAAACAACCCACTTTGCAGGAGAATCAAAAGAGATAATATCTGTAAAATGCTTAGCATTTTATATTGGAACCTCATTGGTAATATATAATAATTTAAATATAATAATTTAATATAATATAATATTTAATATTTAATGTAAATATACTATTTAGATGCTTAATCTCTTTCCACTAGTGGCTTCTTACCTTCTTGACATAAAAGGTGAAGAAGATAAAAATGCTGCTGAGCAGGGGAAGAAGGGGGCAGTAGAAAAGGCCCATCCAGGTGACCGTCTGTCCAGCCACAATGTCCAGCACGTTCTTGGGCACCAGAAATTCTTCTCTGCCCAGCCAGACCCAGAACTGGCCTGAAAGATGATCCACCAGCAGCCTGAAGTGAGTTGGGGAATGAGGATACCACTGAGTATTCCCAAGGTATTATAAGTGCAAAAAAGTAAGAGCTACTTATCTCTTACTTATAATCATGCAACTGCAGGATGTCAAAGCTGAAGGAAGAGAACTAAGGCCTAAAGAAGGCAAGTACTTATCCAAGATGCAAAAAGACATCTGCATACAACATAGAGTTTCTTGGGGGCAGCCCAGGTACCCTAACCTTTTTCTCATGCGTCTTTGTCTATGTCTCTCCTTCTCTCCCTCTCTTCCTTTCACCCTTCCTCTGTTCCCCCTCTTTTTCTGTTTCTCTCTCCCTTCTTCCCTTCCTCTCTCCCTTCCATCATCTCTTTTTCTTCCTTTTCCTTTTCTCCCCCCCTTCCCCCTCCCTCCCTTTCTTTCTTTCTCTCTCCCCAATATACTAATCACACACACACACACACACACACTCACTGATCCAGATTTGTGATGCACATATACATGCATTTGTATGGCAGTTTATACCTGCCCATATCTGTACTGGTGAACAGTGGCGCACATATGCACTTTCCATTCCCATCACTCTCTCTATCCCCTGACACATTTTCCTTAGCCTTTTCCCCTCATCTCCCAGAACAATGAGGACAAGGCTGGATAAAGGAGGCAGTGTTTCTTACCTCCTTGGCAGGGTGACCAAAAAGGCAAAAGCCAGCATGAGGAAGAAGTCAAATATGCTCAACTTGTATAACTCCTGACCCACTATGTTCTCCCAGCACTGGAAGCAGAAAACAGAGAGGACCCCAGTGACCCATTCCCTTTCCCCCCCTTTTACCCTCTAGAAAAGGAGCATCCGGGAGCACTACCCTCATGAGTGGGCTGATGTTCCGTCCCCAACCCTGAAGGTAAAGTATCTGATTGGTCTGGTCAGTGATGGAGAAGGGAGGGGAGAGATCCGAGCCAAGCATCTCAGGGGTTATGCCAAAATACAAAGTCTCCAAAGGAGGGAGGGGGGCTGGATCTGAGTCCTGTCACTGACCAGTTGTGATCCTAACTGTCCTGACCTCTGAGAGAAAGGGGGCAGCAGCCCAGGTTCCCCTCCACCTCAGCCTGAGGTGCTTGTCACCTGGTTGCATCGATTATAATCATGAGGCTCACAGCTGGAATAGTCATTTCTGCCAGGACATTGCATTGTTTGTTGTCTCAGTGAAAAAAGGAACATGCCCAAGCTAGACAGCTTCAGAACCACGCACCTGTGGAAGTGCAAATTAGAGAGTAAAAAGGAGGGAATCCAGCTTAAAAGGTACCCACTGCATGCCCAGGTCATTAAGACTGAGTGAGCACAGACCTGGGGAGCACCTACTCTATGGAAGTGGAAAGGGAAGTCAGTGTGATCCTTCAGGGGCTTGCCATGTCTGAGAGACAGATCACCCATTTCAACTTCTAGTGACCTTTTGAGAAAGTTTAGGCAAAAAATGTCCCAAGCTCTGGGCCTCATAGGAGGGATTAAGATCAACAGATCACATGGATGTGAACATATAAAATTGTAAGAAAGCTTTCATTAGGTCATACTTATGATTTACCCATGGTCTCTGACAACAGCATCCAGGGGCGTTTGGTAAGAGAATAAAGTAACTGTCATTTATGAAGCCAGCCTCTCAAGGATTATTTCCAAGAAATGGGCGGTGTGATGAATAGCTCTTTTTTCTATCATGCTGGTGGAGAAAGCCATTTTATATATAGCAAATACTAATGCATATGCTCTTAATTGTTAACATGTGATAAAGGACCAAACAAGATGCTACTGGGAAGCTGTATAGACAAGAAGATAAAGTATATGTTAGTCAGAAAGACTGAGGAGAACTGGGACATTTTAAGCAAAATGCATAAAAGTATGCACTCTCTAGAACTTATACAATTGCCCAGAAACCCTAAAAAAAGAAAGCTAGATGCTGTTTCCTCAGTGTCCAGCAAAGCTGAGGGAAGATAACTCTTGTGTTGAATGCAAAAATTTGTGAATGAAACTTATCTGAGAGGCAGGTAGAGAAAGACAGATTGGGCAGGGCCAAGCTTAGAAAACTGAACAGAAACAATTCAGAACTCAAGAAAATATCGAGTACAATTTCTACTTTAAGCTAGATTAATATAGTCCCTAATTTTACCATGTACTTAAAATTTGCTTCTGTGTATTGGGTTTGTAGACTTGTATTTCTATGGACGAGTACTTTCCTGCTGCAATAAATAGCTGGTTGAGTATTACTCAACTTACTATTGAGGAATACAATTGAAAGGAGTGAAAGAACTGAAGTTCCAGTGTTACAATCTAAAGAGGAGATCCCTTAGATCCTCGGGTGGTAGCAGTCACGAATTTAGGGAGCCTTTGACTTAAAAACAGATCCATTGGACACCAACATTTTGAACTCAAGCCCTTTACCAAGGTAGTACTAACCAGAAAAGAGTGAGATTGATCTCAGTGTTGGGGGGATAATTCTCCAGTTGGACCAGGAATCCAAACACCAGGGGCCCCAGATTGTTGACAAGGGAAATGACTCCAGGGGACAGATATTGAAGCAGTAAAGAGAGGGACTCCTAGGAGAAGAAAGGGATAAGGGCTTTAAAATGGGATAAGTTGGCAGGCAGGATCTGCAGAAAGAGAAGGAAGAAATACTTTCATATTATAAGAATTCATTATTATTATCATCAGTGGAAGCTGGTTCCCAGAAGAGGAGTGAGCTTAATTAACAATAAGCCCTCGTGAAGAAGGAAAAGACCACTACTCACATCCTTGTAGTTCTGAGAGAATTTGGTGGCCCAATAGATGGCACTGATCCCCCCAACCACGAGGAGTCCAATGCACATGTTGAGCCCCACATAAGAAAGAAGCTGTCGGGCCCTTTGCTTTCCCGTCTGCTGTTGTATCTGCAGAGTGTGTTGCTCCTCCTGGAGCTCTATCTGCAAGGAGAAAACAAGATGATAAAGGTGGGATGGGATGTGATTAGGGCTGGGCAAGAATGAGGAGGGGATGATAAAAAGATTATGTTGTATTTAATATAGGCACCTGGTCAGAGGGGATGAACAAAAGCAGAAAAGAATCATGTTTAGGGCTAATGTAAAGATGTAGGGGCAGCTAGGTGGCACAGTGGATAGAGCACCAGCCCTGAAGTCAGGAGGACCTGAGTTCAAATCTGGTCTCAGACACTTAACATTCCCTAGCTGTGTGACCCTGGGCAAGTCACTTAACCCCAATTGCCTCAGCAAAAAGCAAAAAAAAAAAAAAAAAAAAGATGTACTAGAGATAAATTTAAGTGAAGAATAGGAGTAGGGTCCTGGTGGAGGACATGGTTAGATGCACTGTATGACACATCTCCTTGCTGTAAGGTCACAATCTCAATAACTTACCCAGATCCCCCACCACAGAGGTCTCTCATTGTTTCAGGTTCTCCACTACCACTATTCCACCTAACTGAATCAACGTCATGTTTCCTGCCACCTACCCTGGGAATATTTTAAGTTTTTTTTTTTAAATAAAACTTTTTATTTTCAAAACATATACACGGATAATTTGACAACATTGACCGTTACATAGCATTGTGTTTCAGATTTTCTTCTTCCCCCCACTCCCTTCCCTAGATGGCAAGCAATTCAATATATGTTAAACATGTTAAATATTTTATGTATTTTGTACAGATGCAAAAGTCATTAATCAGAGTCTAAGAAATCAGAACTTCTTCCTTCTTCCTTGTGTCTTTTAGCTCTGAAATGCTCAATAGAAAACCTTCATCTCATGTGTACCCTGACTGAGATATTTGTGTAGATTAACCCTCTCCCCCTCTTCCCTTGTAAGCACTTCCCTCCCCACCCCATCAACGTCACGGGTCTCAGACCTTGAACTCATTGCTGATGCTGTGCTGCTTGATGATGGCAGCTTCCCGGTTTCGGATGCAGAAATCCCAGGAGACAAACACCTTGCTGCTGACTCGGGGCCGGTAATCCTTGCTCAGCAATTGCTTATGGAGCAGCCCTTTCACCATACTAGACAGAAGAGATATATCTATGTACTTGTGTGAGTCTTAGGAGCTGGAGGAAGGAAGGAGGCAGAACAGTGCTCCAAGCCCTTACTGACCCAGGGCTTTACCCCAGAGACTGAGAGACACCTGCTTGCAGCCCTTCCCTGGCCATTGAACAGGGATGGGGTGCAGACAGAAGAGAAAGGGCCCTTACATTTAGGGCATTGCAGGTAGACCCCGTGCTCACTCAACAACCCTGAACAGAAAAGGTACCATTGGTATAGACCAGTGGCTAAATGGTGGTAGATTTTAGGGAAGAAAAGTAATCCAGATCTGGGAGGGAAGGATGGAGAAGTGGATAGGGAAGAAGAATTCCAATCTTACCGTCGTACAGTACCATAGAAGCAGAGGAGCAGGCAGGTGAGTGGACTGAGGAGGTAGGCCAGGCGAACGCTGTACTGGGAATCACTCTCTGGTCCCATTCGATATGAGCCATAAAAAAGGTAGGTATTGCTGAAAGCCTGGGGAAAAGGTGGACAAGGAAGGGCAGATCCATCTCAGAGACCAAGTCTGATCATGATCTTTCTCAGGCAGGCTTTGAACAGGGTGCCATTTTCTTAGAAGAGAAGATAGATGTACTGTGGGGCCCAAAAAGTAGCCTGATCTTTTGTTGGATGTTAAGAAAGATGAGAACATTCTGGCCTGAGCCTGTGGACAAATTGGTCCAGCCTGGAAAGATATCTCTGCTTTTTGGCCCACCCTGATCCAAGAGAACCCAAAAGATGTGGGAGCTCAGTTTGTTAGCCTAAAGGTGATTCCACCTAGTTTTTCCCCTTTCCCTCCTCCTACCTTCTCTCCTCTCCACTGTTCAAACAAGATCACACTCACCCTGCCAGTGAAGATATCCCACAAGTGTAAATGGATCTGGTTCAGATCAGGCTGGGGCTCATGGCTGCTAGAACAAGGGTGTGCTAGGAGAAAGAGGAGCAGGTTAGGTAGAAAGCAGGGCCATAACTACTCCTGGGCAATCAAGGCTTTGCTCCAGGATGGAACAATTTAGAGGGCAATCACAGTACTTAATAGTCCTTTAGTAATGTAGAAACAATTGAGGTTAGGAGCGAGTTAGTTAAAAAAGAAAGATACTGGGAATAATCTTCCTTCCCCAAATCTGGCTGCCCTTTAGATGAGCTTCTCCTTATCCTGGCTCTGTCTTGTTCCCTTCTCCTCAGTGGCCTCTCCACTGTCAGCCTGTGCTTTGAAGTGTCTGAATTCTTATTACCACCCCAAACCCTCCCTATATAGCTGAATTTGTTTTAAGTTTATTTGAGAATATATTTTGTGCTATTTGCCCTGGACAAAAAACCCCAAAACAAACAAACAAAACCCCCCCAAAAAACTGCTAGTTTGGGCTCTGGGTAGAATGGCACAAGTTTTTATTTATTAATTTAAATAATAATAGGTTTTTATTTTCAAAATACATGCAAAGATAGTTTTCAACATTTACCCCTTGCAAAACTTTGTGTTCCAAATTTTTCTCCCTCCCTCGCCTCTCTCCCCTAGACAATTAGCAATCCAAACACGTGCAGTTCTAAACATACTACCACATTTATTTTGCTGCAAAGAAAAATCAGGTCAAAAAGGGAAAAAAATAGAAAACAAGCAAACAATGGCAAAAAAAGATAAAAATGTTATGTTGTGATCCACATTCAGCCCCCATAGTCCTCTCTCTGGGTGCAGATGGTTCTCTCCATCCTAAATCTATTGGAATCGGCCTGATTCACTTCATTGTTGAAAAGAGCCAAGTCCAGCACAAAGCTTTTAAAAATGCACCCATGATCACACAGCTTCTTCACCTCCCCACTTTTCTAATATTACCTCACCAATTCAGATCTCTCTTACCCCACAGGAGGTAGAGAAAGGTTGACTAGGAAAAATAAATTATCATAGATTGTGAAAAAATGCTGGGCCTAAGCAGCGCTTTAGAGCAACCTTCTCACTTTATAGTTGAAGGAATTGAGGAACTGAGGTCCAGACAGATGAAATGATTTATTTAGGTTATGCATCTAGTCAACCTGAGACCCAGAGCTTGGATGTGAGCCACCTCATTTCAATTATCTTATATCATATTGTCCTGTTAGTCAGAGAGATGCTCTGACTTGATCAGTCTCATGCTTAGATGCTCAGGTATATGGGGATACATGGCAAGATGCAAAGCAGAGTATTAACCAGTCTGGTCTGCTAAGTCTAAGTTGCTGGGGCCTCTCAAACAAGAGGGAGCTGGCAGTGAGCCTGTGGTGCAGTGGATTAAGTGCTGGGTCTGGAGTTCAAATTTTACCTCAGATAATTACTAGCTTTATGACCTAGACAAGTCACTTAACCTGTTTGCTTCAGTTTCTACACTTATTCAATGGGGTTTAATAGTAGCACCTACACATTAATAATAGCACATGTATTTGTAAGGTTGTTGAGGATGAAATAAAATAATTATAAAGCACTTAGCACAGTACCTAGCATATAGTGAGCACAATATAAATATTATTGTTATTATTATGTGGGCAGGGTATTATGTGTTACCCCATAGAAGGCTAGACCAATTCCCATAACTTGGGGTCACTAGACCAACATTCTTAGGGTGGGGAGTTGATGATATTTTCCTTGATGCTATCACATTACAAGTCAGGTACCAGGTGGAACTTTCTTCCCTCCCCTCCTCCAAATGCTTCTTAACCTTGGTACTTGAGCAAATGCCCTCATGTCCTCTGCAGGGGTTCTTTTATTTTTTATTTATTTTTTAATTAAAACAATTTTTTTTCCTGCAGGGGTTCTTAACCTGAGTTCTTTTAACTTGTTTTGTTTTAAAGTTTTTTTTCCTCTGAGGCAATTGGGGTCAAGTGACTTGCCCAGGGTCACACAGCTAGGAAGAATTAAGTCTCTGAGGTCAGATTTGAACTCAGGTCCTCCTGACTTCAGGGCTGGTGCTCGATCCACTGCACCATCTAGCTGCCCCCTTTAAAAAGATTTTTTTGATAATTATGGTATATTGTTTTCCTTGGTAATCCTATATATTTTATTTATTTCTCCAAAGGTTAAGCATTTCTGCATTAGAGTAATTTGACCTTAGCTCTGGAATATGTGGAGGGAAGCTAATATCAATGCCTTCCTACCCCCCATCAAAACAGGACATTCCAGAGCAGGCCAGGACAGGAAGGATAGAATCTGGGATCAGGGTTTGGGAAATAGACTGGAGAGGCTGAAGCAGCTACTTACAGATGTTGGAGGCAGGGCCTAGGTCAGGTGAGTGCAACCAGGCCAGAGGCAACAGCACTAAACTGGTGGTCAGCAGAAAGGTGAGCAGGTTGAGTACCATCAGGAAACGAAGGAAGGTGAAATAGGATTGGATCCCTGTGCCAAAGAGCCCTATGAAACAAAGGGGTGGGGAAGGTGACTTGGAACAGAACTTATGGAAAGTTGATTGTTAAATTTTCACGGTGACAATGTGACAAATATGGAAATATGTTTAAAAGAATTGCATATATTTAACCTTTATCAGATTGCTAGCTCTCTGGGGGAGGGAAGAGAGAAAGGAGGGATAGAAAACAATTTAGAACACAGTTTTACAAATATGAATGTGGAAAGCTATTTTTACATGTATTTGAAAAAATAAAATACTATTAAAAAAAGAAAAAAAATTCAGTGTGAACACTGACACCTCTGAAATCAGAATACTATACAAATCAGGGATTAATTTACTGTTTTGTTGATTGCCTAGACTTAAGAAAGTGATGGAGAGAATGTTAATAATTTTGATTAAATTGAGAAATGTGTTATGCGTATATTGTATCCCTCACCCCCAAACTGGTTGTGAAATATTTACCAATTCATCTCTGCATCAAGCTACTGCAATGGGAGAGCTTTTCATATTGAATAGTTGACGTAGCTGCTCCCTACAATGTATATGTGTATGAGAGAGAATCAGAAGAGGTAGGATTTGAACTCCTGTGCCTTCTTTAGACTAAAGTCCTTTCAGAAGCCTTGGGTTCCTGAAGGCTTCTGTCCATTCTTGTTACTCTGTAGATTGAGAATGGTAGATTGAGCGGGAGGGAGAGGATATAAGGGCATAGAGATGGCTAAGGACTGTGTTCTACATGCAACACTATCCCCTGAGCGAGGCATGTGTGAGGGGTCCAAAGTCATCCTTGTGATACTATAAGCTTATAATGACAGGGACCATCCCCATTTCCAGTGCCCAATATTGGGATCCACACTCACAGAGCCCCTTTGTTGTTGATTGGGATAGTGTGTGTGAATCCTGGACAGCATCATATACATAGTCACCCTCATTTTTATATTGGTCACTCAAGATCAAAATAAGTAGGAAGAGTTACCCAAAAAGGGAAAAAGGTTTTTTGGGGGCTCTAAAGCATAAGTTTAAGCTAGAGGGAAGAAGAGGAGGAGATGGGGAAATCAGAGAGGGTAGTGACAATTCACCTGCTTGCCTTAGTTGACCATATGTGAACCTCAAATCTTTGGGGCATGGAGTTAGTCCTGAAGTTTACCTCTCTGAGTCCCAATAGCAGGCTTGGGCAATTCCCTTCAGGTTTGCTGGTGGGAATTTAAAATGAGGTTGGGCTGGGACCATAATTCGTCTCACTGGATCAAGAATAGCCACCCAGAGTTTCTCTTGCTCAGAAAGGTTAGCTGTCTTGAGAACTGACTGGAGGGAGTAGATTGAAAGGAGGAATCCCAGACTGTGACTCTATAGATCTGGAATTTGATCAACAGGATGTTTGTGGTGATATTCCCACACCATGTACAGAATTGGACATTGAGAGACTACTTCTCCTTTGTCTGACTGTAATGGGCAGGGTGTGTGTGGAAAGGACAATTAGAAGTATTATGGGGGGCCTTTTTTTGGGGGTGAATCCTACCACCAATCTCATAGAGGTCAGTCTTCCAAAGCCCAAAGATCCCCATAAGCCTGTGGCCTAGATCCAAGAAATGCTGATGGACTTGTTGCCATTTCTTCTTCCATTGTTCCCAAAAAGATACTTTTATACCATCTGGCTTCCGGAGGTTCCTGAGAGAAGGAGATGAAGATGAAGGGGGCCATCTCTGAATTTTCAGTTTCTTGACTCTCACCTCCCTACACACTTTACCCACTTCTAAAACAAAGGAAGGTTCTGAAATTGTTTGGCATCCACATGATTCTATGTTCTACCAAAAAATTCAGCTAGTTGTTTCCTGAATGTGATTTTATTTCTGGCCTCCATATATCATCAGAATGGCCATCCACCATCTGTAGAATGCAGTCCTCCCTCATCTCTGCCTCTCAGAAGTCTTCTCTTTTATGGTTAAATGCTCTTGGGTCAATTCCTTCATGAAACCTTTTCTGATTTCTATTTATTTATAATATTTCATCTTGATTTCCCTGGTGCATGAGATTATAGAGCTTAAACTAGAAGGGATCTCACAAACCATCTAGTTCAATCCCTTCATTTAATAGTTTGAGGAAAATGGGACCCAGGAAAATTAAATGGCCTGCCCTAAGACACAAAGGTAATAAGTGGCAGAATTTGAACCCAGCTCCTCTGATTTTAGAATTAATTTTTCCTCCACTATGATACAATTTTCTTCTGTTGTAGTCCCTCAGTGGAATGTAGGCTTCTTGAGGGAAATGACAGTTTTGCTTTTGTCTCTGGGTCCCTAGGACCTTGCCTACAGAAGCTGCTTCATACAGCTAGATCCTGATTAATTTGAATAATGAAACCCCTAAAGTTGTTGCCTTGTTTGAATTTGCCCTACATATTTCTATTGGGCTGGAACCAATGATCATGTTTTATACAATTACATCTTTGAATGGTACAAATTCAAATTCATGTCCAAAAGATTTAATTATTCATCTTCCTGGAGACCTAGCCATTAATGTTTATTGTTGAGCTAGCTGTTATTTTAGGATTGGTGCCACAAGCTCCTTCCTTTATTTCCTGTTTCATTATCTATTTGCCATCCTCTGTTCCCCATTTCTCTTTTTCTCATTTTCCTTCCTCTAAGCTCTTTAAACAGTGCCTCTACTTCCCACATACATTAGAAATGCAGGTCAATGGATAGCAAAACCTCTTAGGCATTATCCATGCTTCTGCTTGGGATTCCTTAGGAAACTTACCTAATGAGCCTTTTATCCATCATAGCATAGGGCAGTGCCTGTAATGCTACCTTGCTGTTACATATTCTCTCCATCTCCTCCTCCCAGAGCACCTCACCAGGTAATAGAAATTCAGGGAGTTCTGGGTCTGATTGAGTAGACCTCTGCTTTGGGAGGAAAGAGGCCATCTCTGCAGAAGCCTGGACCCCAAAGGATGAATAGCTTCTGGGTACTCACCTGAGGAGTATATAGAGAGTAGAATTACCTTCAGCATTTTGGTACTGTCATGTAGAGAGCAGGTTAGGAGAACTGAGAATCGAGTACAGGGAATAAAATAATTCAAGAAACATTGACAGAAGAAGTTCCTCAAAGGGAATTCTATACCATGAAATTATAGTTTGGTTATAGTTTTTAAAAAAGTCACTTGGATGCAAATATATAACACCAAAATCCATTGCCTCCCCAAAAAGTAAAATCATATGAAATTTTCAAAAAATTCACAAATTTTAAGTAAGCACATGAAAATATACTCCAAATCATGAATAGTAAAGGGAAATATAAATTCAAACAACTCTGAGGTTTAACTCAGGTTTTAACTCCATGAAAACTGGCAAAAATGGGGGCAAAAATATGAGAATATTTAATGTTAGAAAACTGACACTATTGCATCGTTGGTGGAGTGGCAATGTGGTTCGATAATTCTGGAAATCAGTATGAAATTATGCAAGAAAAGTGACTGAACTTTCCTTACCCTTTGACTCAACAATTCCTTGCCAACCCCAACCCCATTGCTAACTGGTACCAACAGGTAGGTAAGCCTAAGAGCCTATAAAGGGCAGCACTCTCAAGGTCCTGTTTATGCTTTTTGCCTGGTTCTAGCAGTCAATATCCCAAGAAGTCATTATCCTCTTGGAGATTCAAACTGGCAACTGCTTCTGTGGGTGCTGTGACCCTTCCCACCTCAGCAGCCACAGTTATGGAAGACCCAGAAAACAAAAGTTCTTCTACTAGAGTTTTTTGCAGCCTCAGTAGAAACATGATGAAAGAAGATGCATTACCATCTGCTTTGCTGCTACATCCTAAGGATCATTTTCATCTGTCTTGGACTTGAAACCTCCTGTATGTTGCTTTCCTCATTAGAATGTGAGCTTCTCATTTATACAAAAATATTTCTAGCAGCTCTTTTTGTAGTGATAAAGAACTGGAAACTAAGAGGATGCTCATTAATTGGAACTGGCTGAATAAATTATGGTACATAAATGTAATGACATACAATTGTGCTGTAAGAAATGATGAAGGGGATGGTTTCAAAGAAATCTGGAAATAATTGTATGAACTGATACAGAATGAAGTGAGTAGAAAGAGAACAATTTAAATAATAGCAACATAATAAAAAGCAAACAACTTGAAAGACTTTACAATATTTAACCAAACACCTGTCCTGTGGATATATGATGAAACATACTAGAATAATGTTACTCACAATACAAATTGAAATGTAATTTTTTGGACATAGTGAATAAGGGAATTTGATTTGCTTGACTATGCATTCTTGCTATGAGAGTTTTGTTTTTCCTTCTTTTTCATTGAGGGGTGAAAGAGAAAATGAATTGTTTTGTCAATTCCCCTAATAGGCACATATCCCAGGGAAGTCAAGAAAAACAGAAGTTTTCATATATAACATATTCCTAGAAACCCTTATCATGGTATTAAAGAACTGAGGGGTGGGGAAGGTGGAAAATGGCTAAAAAAAATCAACTCCATGAAATAGGGAAACTCCACTGTATGTTAGCCATATTAATACTGTTTTAGACTATTCAAAACAACTAGATAGCATAAAGTTGTAATATTGCTGTATCAAAGAAAAAGATGAGTTGTTGGATTTAGAAAAAATATGGAAAAAAACTTGGACCTAAGAAGGATGATGTTATCTACCTTCAGAAACAGGACAAATAAGCATAGTACAGCCTTACATAGATGTATATGAATGTATATGTGTATATTAGTGTGTGATTATAGGTATCTATGTATATGTATGTGTATATGCATATGTATATCTGTATGAATGTGTGTGTATATATGTATACAGAAATATGTGCTTTACTGTAACCTGTTTGGGGGAAGTGGGGTGGGAATGGGGAAAGGGGAAAAGAAATAGGGGGAAAGAATAAAGTAAAAAATACATAGCAGACATCCAAAGAAAATCTACAAGGAAGCAAAGAAAAGATGGATAGTTCTGAATACAATGTTTTCTATTATTATATAAGCTTTCTTGAAATGGAAATTTATTGTTACATATTTTGAATCCTCTCATATTCTGCTGTGCATATGACAAATTTTTTTTTCTTTTTTTTCTATTTTCTATTTGAGTTTTCAATAAATAAATACATTAAAAAACTTAGGATATATTAATATAATGAAATATAATTATACAGTAAGAAATGACACATGAATTCAAAGAAATGTTAAAAAGATATGTTTGAATTGATGCAGAGCAAAGCCAACAGAATCAAGGGAACATTATCAACTCTGAGAGCAACAATGTAAATGGAAAGATCACTAAAAGGAAACAGCCCTCTGGTAGTGCATGTTAAAAGGTAAGTGCTTAAAGGCTTATTTTCCAGCTGTCAACAAAAAAGCCAAAAAAAGAGATAACAAAATCCACTTCCTTCTTTCAAGGGACAGCCATTATTACTCTAATCACTGTGGCCATGTTGAAAGATCTGTTCTTCTTCTGCACTTTTCTACCTCAGCTTCCATTATATGAATAGTTTGGAATTTTTTGTAATTGTGCTAATTTTCCTTCGTGAACGGTACACATGCATCTGTAGTCATATTGGTAAATTGAAACCTTGGTATTCATATAGAATGATATTCTATATGTATTCAAATAGAAACTCCTTAGTATTAAGATCCATATTAAATTTTTGCTTTCTACCCTGACTTCTATCTAAGGCAATATTCATAGGTAGAATCCAAGGAGAAAGGTAAATAGATTTTTATTGTTCTCCCTGGAAGACCAAGTCTTTGCCCTTGGCAAACTAGTTAAGAGCTAACTAGTAAGAAACTAATTAGGATACTTTATTTTACCCAATTCCCATGCGACTTCATTATTTTTCACCTTAATCCTTAAACTTTTAGAAAGACCTGACCCTATTTCCAAAATCAAAATTTTCTTTGTCACCAAAAGAATGTTCAGTAAGGAAGAGGATTGGAAATGAATGTGATAAAAATACAAAAGGTATAACTTTTTCTTTCTATTTTTAGAAACTTTCTTTTTAAAAAAGAAAGTCACTTGATCAGGTTTCCTTCAGTTGAGTTGAGGAGAAAGGGCTTTGGGATTCTTCTAATGCAGACAATGCTAGCTAGGGGCTAATCAAGTTCTGGAGGCAAAAGAAAAACCAGAAGCCCAGAATTCCCAGGGGCAGCAGGATTTGGGGGCTGTTTTTCGGACTTAGTTCCAAAACTCAAATTTCCTCTTTAGGGATGAAACTTAGGTATCTTGAGAAATAGACCAAAGATACAAGGAACCTGGGTAACATTACAGACAATGTAGAGTCCTGGGTTCCCAGAATATCAAGGAGCCTTCTTTTCTTGGGGTTCATCCTTCCCAGGTTCCACCTCAGCTTCTCTTTCCATCCCTCCAACTTCTCCCATATTAGTCTTGTTCCGAAAATAAGTCAGGTTATTCTGATCTCCCTCCTCCAGACCCTTTACTCTGCCAGTTGAAAGGATATTTTCTTTTTGTACAATTATGTCGCAGAAAGGATCTTGAGTTGAGATAATGGGGTTTGAGACTTAGGTGGGGGATTCTTTGTCCCTAGATCAAAAGTTGACTTGTTCAGATCTGACCATGCCAGAGTCCTAATCTCCCCATCTGTCTGTTCCCTCTGAACAGCCTGAGCAGCCCCCATTCTAGTGACTCCCTTGTGCTTCCCCTCTTGTCCCCATACTCACAGCATTTGCTCTGTTCCTTCCGTACAGCCTGACGCAGTGCTTCTCTCTCTGTGATACATATCTGCCTTACTCTAGACTTAATAGTAAAGTGGGAGTAGAGGAAGGTGAGCTTGGGGGGGGGGGGAAACACAGGGGAACATCACGTGACAGGAACAACTTGCCCCTGGGCCCCAGTCTGTCTCATCCCACAGTCCCCCTCTCCTCCCCCTCCAGTTTCCTCTGTAGCTAAACCCAGACCTAGAGATTGAACAGAAACTAGGAGGGGAGAGCTCTAGCTCATTTCCTCTGACAAGAATGTGAATAAGGAGCATCTTGCCCCAAAGGGTTTCGTTGGAGAAACAGGTAAGGTGAGTAACAGGTAAGGGAAAAAATGGAGTAAGATTCCTGGGGGCAAGAGAGGTTGCATGGCGGGGCTATGTAACCTAGAGCTGGGTAGTTTTAAAGAGAAAGAAAGGCTAATTTTCATTGGCTCAAGGCTGGAAGGAGGCTTAAAGATCACATAGTCCAAGGGTTCTTCACCATCTGGGTTTCTCGGACCTCATGGGCAGAAATGGAGAATTCTTATCAAAATGTTTTCAAAGGCATAAAATAGATAGAATTACAAAAGAAGCTAAAAGTTAGTGAAAATAAAAATGTGAATTGTCTCTACCCAATGTATAGATACTTTGAAATAAAAATTTTTACAGATGAGGAAACTGAGACCCAGAGATATAAACTAATTAGGTCAAGGTTATATAGATAGTGATAATAGAGTTGGGGTTTGAACATAAACCTTATGATTAGAAATTTACTTTTATTTCCACTATGTGCTACCTATCACTATTTCTGAGGTTACTGTTGAAGGGGTAGGCTGACAGGAAAGACACAGGTGGGTTTTAAAGAAGCACATTCCTCCAATTCCATATCTTTATTCTAGTGCTTACAGGTTCTCTGCTCCTTTTCCTCTGCTGATAGGGTTTGAATTTCCTCAAATTGGGTCTAAAATTAGGATCTTTAGTTCCCACACTGCATTTTGCAGCCTAGACAGGCAAAGCAACAAATCTGTCAACCTCTGGAAGCCTGTGACAGCCAATGACGAATCTTCTAGTTGTTTTCTCTTTGATTTGTGTGTAGTCTTATGATAATGAGATTTAGTATTAAAAGGGATTTTTCATCTAATCCTACCTCCTCATTTTATAGATAAAGAAACTGAGGCCCCTATTGAACATGCCATGTCTGACCCAGGCTCTAGTCTGCCTCCAGATTTTGCTTTGGGGATCCAGGATGAGAAGGAAACTTTGATCTCTGGTGCCTCTAGAATAGATTGGTGTTCTTAACCATTTTTGTGTGTCATGGACCTCTTTGATAGGCTGGTGATTCCTGTAGTGATCCCTTTTCAGAATATTGTTTTTAAATACATAAAATAAAATATATAGAATTATGAAGGAAATCTATTATATTGGAATATAGTTATCTGTATATGTATGAGTATATATATTTGTACATATATATATACATAAACACACATACATCTATATATACACACATGCATGCATGCAAGTTCCTGGACCCCAGGTTGAGAGCCCTTGCTCTAGAGAAGGGCTTCTTAAACTTTTTCTTTGGAGAAATTTTTTTTTTACTTTTTTTTTTTTTACTTTTATTTTATTTGCATAACATATGTGTGGGTAATTCTTCAACAATAACCCTTACATAGCTTTCCGTTACAAATTTTTCCCCCCAACTCCCCACCCCTCCCCTAGATGGCAGGATATCCACTACATGTTAATTATGTTAAAATATTGGCAAATCAAATATATGTATACATATTTCCAAACTTATCATTGTTGTGCAAGAAAAATCTTATCTACACAAACGATATATCAGATAAAGGAAACACAATGTAAGCAAACATCAATCAAGGAGTATGAGAATGTTATGTTGTGGTCCACATTTCACATCCCTCTCTCTGGGTGTATATGGCTTTCTTCAGTGAACAATTGGAGGTGGTTTGAAACATTTCATTGTTGAAGAGAGCCATGTCCATCAGAATTGATCGTCATATAGTACTGTTGTTGCCGTGTATAATGATCTCCTGGTTCTGCTCATTTCACTCAGCATCAGTTCATGTAAGTCTCTCCAGGCCTCTCTGAAATCATCTTGCTGGTCATTTCTTACAGAACAATAATATTACATAATATTCATATACCATAATTTATTCAGCCATTCTCCAATTGAAGGGCATCTATTCAATTTCCAGTTTCTAGCCACTACAAAAAGGGCTGCCACAAACATTCTTGCACATGTGGGGCCTTTTCCTTCCTTTATGATTTCTTTGGGATATAAGCCCAATAGAAATGCTGCTGGGTCAAAGGGCATGCACAGTTTGATAACTTTTTGAGCATAGCTCCAAATTGTTCTCTTTGGAGAAATTTTTAATGCAACTTTAGGCATATAGGTGTATAAAATAGGTATACAAACCATACACTTATTGATAAATCATAAAATTTATCTTAAAACAATTCATTGGACAAAAGGAAATTGGCATACCAATGAGATGGATATCTTGGTGGAATATTTGATACCTTTTGTTGTTACCAAATTTTTCACAATTCCCACATTTAATTATTCGATCCCTTATGGGTTGCAATCCACAGTTAAAGAAGCTTTGCTCTAGAGAACAACTAGAAATAATATTCTTTCAATAGTTTCCATCTGAGGGAGATGGATAAGAACTATGGCCTTATTAGCAACCACTAACCAGTGAGGTACTGGAAAGTGTTGATAACAACAGTGTCTTTTTATTTCTTAAAAATATTTTGACAATGCTTTTTAATTATTTTCCATTTCTGTTAATGACACCATCATTCTTTTAGCCCCCAATGCCATTTTAGATGCTGCTTCTCCTTCATCCCTTAGATCCTTTCTTTCTAGTTCTTTCTTCCCAAGAAGTCTTTCACGTGTCCCTTCCTTTCCATTCTTGTTGCAACAATCCTTGTTCAGCTTATAATCTCCTCTTGCCTTGGTCTGCTGTTATTGCTGATTACAGTTAAGCTCCTAACGAATTTTTCTGTCTCTGGCATCTTCTCTATTCTAATCCCACTTACACACAGTAGGATACTAAAAGATCTTTCACTTTTCTAGTGCCCATAATCTGTTTAGTAATTGTCAGTGAATCCACATGGATAACTATCTAAGTCTTGTTGTTGTTGTTCATTTGTTTTCAGTCATATCCAACTTTTCATAACCCCATTTGGGATTTTCTTGGCAAAGACACTGGAATAGTTTGCCATTTGCTTCTCTATCTCATTTAACAAATGAGGAAAATGAGGGAAACAGAATTAAGTAACTTATCCAGTGTCACAGCTAATAAGTGTCTGAGACCAGATTTGAAGGCAGGAAAATGAGTCTTCTTAACTCCAAGTCCTGTACTTTATCCACTATTCCACCTAGCTGGTATATTAGTTTAAGACCCTTTTATGATCTGGCCCCACCCAATCTACTCAACCTTATTTCCTACTCTTCCATTTATTTCAAGTCAAGATTTTTATTAAGTATGTTTTGTGAAAGACAGTTCTGGTGCTGTGAATTTCATGATGTCCCTTCCTTCCTTCAAGGAGCTTATGTTTTATGGACTATCATAACCATTCTGTGGTTATGATCCTAATAATATGGAATTTCTTGTAAAAAGGCAAGACAATTGAAAGCTTTAAAGAGAAGGCTGCTTTAGGGTAAGTGCCTATTTTACTTCCAAGTTGGTGCAAACTAATAGCCCTAAAATTGAGAGAAACAAGTTTATAAATCAAAATTAGACACTTGCTGTAATTTTGAATAAGTTGCATTTATATATATGTATACATGTATAATATATATTTGACTCAGTTTCTCCTCTGTAAAATGCGATGAAGAGTGTTGGGCCCTTTAATGTTCTACCATTTGCCAGGCTTATTTCTTTTTTTTATTTTTTTATTTCTTTTTTATTTTTTTATTTGCAAAACATATGTAATGGGTAATTCTTCAACATTAATCCTTACAAAGCTTTCTGTTACAAATTTTTCCCCCTTAGTCCCCACCCTTCCCCTAGATGGCAGGATATCCACTACATGTTAATTATGTTAAAATACTTGACAAATCGAATATATGTATACATATTTCCACACTTAACATTGTTGTGCCAGGCTTATTTCCGATGTATTTTCTGATGTGTGTTGCTCTACTTGTCAGGCACTGTCTTCCTGTTACTTTCCACTCATTAAAATCATGTCCATCTTGACGAATAACCCATATTGCTTTTTGTCCATGAAGACTGCAGAATGTACTGACATGTGAAAACAATTTTTTCCTTAATAGTATTTTATTTTTTCCAATTATATGTAAAGATAGTTTTCAATATTCATTTTTGCAAGATTTTTACTCCAAATTTTTTTTCTCCCTCTCTCCTTTGCCTCCTTCCTTTCCAAGACAGCAAACAATCTGACATAAATTATACACATTATATAGTTATATGTATACATATATATGTACATAGATTATACAGATTATATAATCATGATTATACATGATTGTACATATTTAAATATATTTCTATATTTGTCATGTTGTGAAAGAAAAATAAGAAAAGGAGAAAAAAAACAAGAAAGAAAATCAAAGAAGTTTTTTTAAAAAGGTGAAAATAATATGCTTCAATCCACACTCAAACTCCATAGTTCTCCCTTTGAATGTGGATGGCATTTTTCCATCTAAAGACTATTGCAATTGCCTTGGATCACCATACTGCTGAGAAGAGCTAAATCTATCACAGTTGATTATCATACAATTTTCCTGTTACCTGTGTAACATTTCACTCATCATCAGTCCATGTAATTCTCTCCAGGTTTTTTTGAAATCAGCTTGCTTATCATTTCCTATAGAACAAAAGTATTCCATTATATCCCTATACCATAACTTATCCAGCCATTTCCCAATTGATGAGCATCCACTCGATTTTCAATTTATTGCCACCACAAAAAGAGATGCTACAAATACTTTTACATATGTGGGTCCTTTTCCTTTTTATATGATCTCTTTGGGATCCAGACCCAGAAGTGACACTGCTGGATCAAAGGATATGCCTAGTTTGATAGCTCTTTGGGCATAGTTTAAATTGCTTTCCAGAATAATTGGATCATTTCACAGCTCCAGCAACAATGTCTTAATGTTTCAGTTTTCCCACACCCCTTTCAACATTTGTTATTTTCTTTTCCTGCCATCTTGGGAAATCTGACAGGTATAAAGTGATACCTCAGAGGTGTTTTAATTTGTGTTTCTCTAATCAATAGTAATTCAGAGCATTTTTTTATATGACTATAGATGGCTTTAATTTCTTCATCTGAAAATTATCTGTGTATATCCTTTGACCATTTATCAATTGGGGAATGATTTGTATTCCTATAAATTTGATTCAATTTCCACCCCCTTAGCTTTCTGCTTCCCTTCTAATCTTGGCTGCATGGTTTTATTCATGCAAATACTCCTTAATTTAATATAACCAAAATTATCAATTTTGCATTTCATAATATTCTCTTATTCTTTGGTCATAAATTCTCCCCTTCTCCACAGATCTTATAGGTAGACTATTCCTTGCTGTACTAATGTGCTTATAGTGTCAATCTTTATGACTAAATCATGAATTCATTTTTACCTTATCTTAATATGGGGTGTTAGATATTGGTCAATGACTATATTTGCCATACTATTTTCCAACTTTCCCAGAAATTTTTGTCAAATATTGAGTTCTTATTCCAGAAGCTGGAATCTTTGGGTTTGTTGGTTATTATAGTTATTGACTGTTGTGTCTTGTGTACCTAAACTGTTCCACTGATCCACCACTCTATTTCTTAGCCAGTACCATACAGTTTTGATAACCCTTTATAATATAATTTTCTTACTTTCAATTTTATTACTTTCTTCTTTGATTGTTTAGAACTTCTAATTTGGTATTTAATTGTGGATTTTTGTTTTGCTCTTTTTTCAGCTTTTTTTTAGTTGCATGCCCAATTTATTGATCTCTTCTTTCTCTATTTTATTTTAAGACCTCAACCTTCCCTTCTTAGAATCAGACAAATTTAACTGCAAAATAAATAAGAAAGAAACAGGGGAGGTTAATAGCATCCTAGAAAACCTAGATATGATAGACCTCTGGAGAAAACTGAATAGGGACAGAAAGGAATATACCATTTTCTCAATAGTACATAGTACCTACACAAAAATTGATTATGTATTAAGGCATAAAAAGCTCTATTTTATTTTATTCTTTTTTCATTTTTTTTCTAGCTTGTTCATGTAAGCATTTAGAGCTATAAAATTTCCCCTAAGAACTGTTTTGGTTACATACCATAAATTTTGGTATATTGTCTCATTATTGTCATTCTCTTGGATGAAATTTTTGATTGTTTCTATGATTTGTGGTTTGATCCACTCATTCTTTAGGGGATTAGATTAATTTCCAATTAGTTTTTTGTTGATCTTCCCATGGCCCTTTACTGTGTGTAATTTTTATTGCATCATGATCTGAAAAGGATGCATTTAATATTTCTGCCATTCTGCATTTGATTGTGAATTTTTTATCCTATAACATATAGTCAATTTTTGTGTGTGTCATGTACTGCTGAGAAAAAAACCATATTACTTTGTATCCTCATTCAATTTTCTCCAGAGGTCTAGCATATCTAATTTTTCTAAAACTCTATTCACCTCCTTAACTTCTTTCTTGTTTGTTTTGTGGTTAGAATTATCTGTTATTTCTGCATGGGAATGGTTGAAGTTACCTATTAGTATAATTTTGCTGCCTTTTTCTTCCTGTACCTCACTTAACTTCTCCTCTAATAATCCGGATACTATATCATTTAGTGCATATATGTTTATATTGTTATTACTTCATTGTTTATAGTACCTTTTAATAAGATGCAATTTCCTTCCTTATCTCTTTTAATTAGATCTTGAATTAATTAAATGCTTTTACTTTGTCTGAGATCTGGATTGTTACTCCTTTTTTTTTTTTTTTTTACTTCAGCTGAAGCATAATATATTTTGCCTCAATCTTTTACCTTTATTCTGTGTGTTTCTCTCTATTTCAAATGTGTTTGTTTCTTGTAAACAATATATTGTAGAATTCTGGTTTATAATCCCCTATGCTTTTGTTTTATGGAAGAGTTCATTCCATTCATATTCACAGTTAGTTATAATTACCAACTGTGTATTACCTTTCATCTCATTTTCTCCCCTGTTCATATTTTTATTTGTTCTCTTTTCACTCTGTCCTTCCTCACCAGTGTTTTGCTTCTGACTACTGCCTCCCTCAATTTTTCCTCCTTACTATTCTCTTTCTCCTTTTCCCTACTACTTCTGCCCTCCTTTCTATCCATTTCCATCTTTTTCCTTCCCCTTTCTCTTCTTACTTCTTTATAGGGTAAGATAAATTTCTATACTCAACTGAGTGTGTTTAGTATTTCCTCACTAAGCCAAATCGGATGAGATTTCAGTTAAAACAATACTCATTCTCCTTTGTTCCTTCTTTCCCTCTGCTTTAATAGTTCTTTTGTGCTTCTTCATGTAATCTAATTCATTCCATTTTACACCTCTTTCCTCTTCTCTCAGTAGAATCCTTTTTCTACTCCTTAATGTTTTTTTTTTTACATAATCACATGCTAAGTCAACATATACCCATATCCTCTATTCATGAGTGTTCAAGAGTTTCAAGTATCATCTTCCTCTGTAGAAATGTAAACAGTTTAATCTTTAAATAGCATATGCTTTTTTTCTTTCCTGTTTATCTTTACATGCTTCTCAAGTCTTGTATTTGAAAATCAAATTAATCAAATTTTCTGTTCAGTTCTGGTTGAAACTTCATCAGAAATTATTGAAAGTCCTCTATTTAATTGAATATCCATCTTTTCCCCTGAAAGATAATGCTCAGTTTTGTTAGGTAATTGATTCTTGGTTGTAATCCAAGATCCTTTATCTTCCATAGCATCATATTTCAGGTCTTCAGATCCTTTAATGTGAAAGCTGCTAAATCCTGGTAATCCTGACTTGTATTTGAATTGTTTTTTTTTGTTTGTTTTTTTTTCTGGCAGCTTACAATATTTTCTCCTTGCTTGATAATCCTGGAATTTAGCTACAATATTTCTTAGAGTTTTCATTTTAGGATCTCTTTCAGGAGGTGATAAGTAGATTCTTTCAATTTCTATTTTACTCTCTGGTTCTAGGATATCAGGACAATTCTGACAATTTCTTAAAAGATGCTGTCCAGACTTTATTTATTTATTTATTTTTTGATCATGACTTTCAGTTAATTCAGTGATTCTTAAATTATTTCTCTTGGAGCTATTTCCAGGTTGGTTGTTTTTCCAATGAGGTATTTTACATTTTCTTCTATTTTTTCCATTTTTAAAATTTTGCTTGACTGATTCTTGATGTCTCATGGAGTCCATTTGCCCATAGCTTCCATTTGTCCAATTCTAATTTTTAAGGAATGATTTTCTTCAGTTAGCTTTTGTATCTTCTTTTTAATCTGGCTAATTCTACTTTTAAAGGAATGTTTTCTTTAATGGATTTTTTTCTTTTTTGCATGTGGCCTATTGTATTTTTTAAGGAATTTTTTTTTCCAGTAAATTTGTGTCCTTTTCCAAGCTTGCATACCTATCATTTCTTTTTCCAATTTTTCTTCTACCTCTATAGTTTCACTTTTAAAATAATTTTTTAGCTTTTCTAAGGCTTTTTGAGATTAAGACATCTTCATATTCTGCTTTGAGTTTTCACATATAGACATTTTGTACTTTTCTGAATTGTTTTGATCTTCCCTGTCACTTCACTGTAGCTTTCTATGGTCAAGATTATTTTTTGTTTCTTGATCAATTTTTTTTTTTTTTTTTGCTCAGAACCTCTTCCCAAGCTTCTTGTGTGGAGGTCACTGGCTTTGAGCAGTGGGGTCTCAGGTGTTTTGTGACTTACTCACTGGCCTGGGATAGCCTAATTGTTTTTGTTGGCTCATTTGCAAAAGTGACAATTTGCCTTCTGAATTGGGGCTAGAGGCTCCACCACTGATCTGCTGTGCTACTGTCTTCTTGAGCTAGAACTGAGAGGTCCTTTCAAGTTATCTTAAGGTAGAATACTGTTTCACTCTTCTCTTTATAGGGTCTGTCACTCCAGAATTTGTTCAGAGGCTTGATTTAAAGTTGTTTCCAGAGGAAACTGGAAGAGCTTAGAGAACTTCCTGGCTTCTCTCTGCCATCTTGACTCTGCCCTGATCAACATTCATTTTTTATAAGATTTTTGAGTTACATATTTTTTTCTCCCTCTTTCCCTCTTATCTTCCTTCCCCACGATGGCAGGCATTTTGATATAGATTATACATGTACAATCATGTAAAAATATTTCCACATAAATAATGTCAGGAACTTGGCATCTCACACCCCATACCAAAATAAGGTCAAAATGGATACATGATTTGGGCATAAAAGATGATACCATAAAAAAAAATTAAGAGAGCAAGGAATAATTTATTTATCAGATCTTTGGAGAAGGGAGAAATTTATAATCAAAGAAGAACTAGAGAATGTTATGAAAGTCAAAATGGACAACTTTGATTACAGTAAATTAAAAAAGTTTTTGCACAAACAAAACCAACAGAAACAAGATTAAAAGGGAAATATAAAGCTGGGAATTTTTTTTTTTTACAACCAGTGTTCCTGATAAAGGTCTCATTTCTAAAACTTATAAGAATACAAGCCATTCCCCACTTGATAAAGGGTCAAAGGATATGAACAGACAATTTTCAGAAGATGAAATTAAAGTCATCTATAATTATGTGAAAAAATACTCTAAATCACTATTGACTGGAGAAATGCAAATTAAAATAACTCTGAGGTACCACCTCATACTTCTCAGATTGGCTAAGATGACAGGAAAAGATAATGATAAACGTTGGAGGGGATGTGGGAAAACTGCAACACTAATGCATTGTTGGTGGAGTTGTGAAATGATTCAATCATTCTGGAGAGCAAGCTGGAATTATGCCCCAAAGGATATAAAACTATGCATACCCTTTGACTCAACACTGCCACTATTGTATCCCATGGATTTGTATCCCAAGGAAATAAAAAAGGAGTGAAAAGGACTCACACATGCAGAAATGTTTGTAGCAGCTTTTTTTTTGTGGTAACAAAGAACTGGAAAATGAGTAGATGTCCATCAGTTGGGGCTATGGCTATGGTATATAAAGGCTATTGTACTATAAAAAAAGATGAACAAATTGATTTTAGAAAAACTTAGAAAGATTTATAGGAACTGATGCTGAGCAAAACAAGCAGAACCAGAAATACACTGCACACAACAAGAGCAAGAATATGTGATAATCATTTTCAGAGGATGAAATTAAAACTATTTGTAGTCATATGAAAAGGTGCTTCAAATCACTATTGATCAGAGAAATGTAAATTAAGACAACTCTGAGGTACCACTACACACCTGTCAGATTGGCTAAAATGGCAGGAAAAGATAATGATGAATGTTGGAGGGGATGTGGGAAGGCTGGGACACTGATGCATTGTTGGTGGAACTGTCAACGGATCCAACCATTCTGGAGAGCAATTTGGAACTATGCTCAAAAAGTTGTCAAACTGTGCATACCTTTTGACCCAGAAGCATTTCTATTGGGCTTATATCCCAAAGAAATCATAGAGGAAGGAAAGGGACCCACATGTACAAGAATGTTTGTGGCAGCCCTTTTTGTAGTGGCTAGAAACTGGAAAATGAATGGATGCCCTTCAGTTGGAGAATGGCTGAATAAATTATGGTATATGAATGTTATGCAATATTATTGTCCTGTGAGAAACGACCAGCAGGATGATTTCAGAGGTCTGGAGAGACTTGCATGAATTGATGCTAAGTGAGCAGAACCAGGAGATCATTATACACAGCAACAACAATACTATATGATGATCAATTCTGAAGGACATGGTTGTCTTCAATAATGAAATGCTTCAAACCAGTTCCAATTGTTCAGTGAAGAAAGCCATATACACCCAGAGAGAGGGATGTGAAATGTGGACCACAACATAACATTTTCATGCTCTCTATTGATGTTTGCTTGCATTGTGTTTCCTTTATCTGATTTTTCTTTTTTGTAGATATGATTTTTCTTACACAACAATAAGTGTGGAAATATGTATACATATATTTGATTTGTCAAGTATTTCAACATTATTAACATGTAATGGACTTCCTGCCATCTAGGGGAGGGGTGGGGACTGTGGATAAAATTTGTAACGGAAAGCTTTGTAAAGATCAATGCTGAGGAACTACCCATACATATGTTATGCAAAAAAAAAAAAAAAAGAATATGTGATGATCAACTGTGAAAGTCTTAGTTCTCCTCAGTGGTTCAGTGATCCAAAGCAATCACAAAAGATTTTGGACAGAAAATGCCATCTGTATTCAGAAAAAGAACTATGTTGATTGAAAGTAAATCAACACATGCTATGTTCACTTTTTTTTCCCTGTGTTTTTTTTTAATCTCCCATGTTTTTTTCCTTTTATTCTATTTTTTTTCTCTGAACATGATTCATAAATCAATGTGTATTAAAATAAATAAATTAGAAAGAAAAAATTAGTCATGTTCTGAAAGAAGAAACAGAACAAAAAAGAAAAGCCACAAAAAGCAAAAATT
>JAJPUD010019134.1:0-27134 GCA_023553655.1 Myrmecobius fasciatus
CTACCCATACATATGTTATACAAATAAAAAGCTTTAAAAAAAGAAATTGATATGATCTAGCAAGACGTGTGTTTAAAACTCCTGTACTATGTACAGATTTATGAGTCACTCTTTTCAATCCTGGAGGTAGGACCAGCGTCCCTGCTACCCTGCTACCAAAAATCCTTTTGTGGGTGTGCTCCTCCTCACTCTTGGAATAAAAAGCAGGATTACAACTCACATCCAAGTACAGGCAATGCAACAGAATCCTGCCCCTGTTATTACCAAAAGGACCTTTGTAAATCTCTTTCAATTTTTTGTCTGATTCCCCTACTGTTTGTGCTTTGAGATGTCTGGAAACCTCCACTGTTGCCACTGATTCCATTGCCTCCATGTCTGCTCCTGGTTTGTGCTGTTATATTTTGTACAAGATTGTGTTCCTCTCTCACCCTGATACAATAGACCTATCCTGTTGACCTTCTAAATTGTCCTAGACTGGAAAATTGTTTCACTCCATCTTTTTTTTGGCTCTGCTCCTCTAGAATTTGTTTAGAGTAATAATTTAAAGTTAATTTAAGGACTTTGGGAGAAAGCTCAGATCAATTCTGGTCTTTACTCTGCCATCTTGGCTCTTCTTCTCTCTTACCAGATTACAGTCCTCTGGACTTCTCCGTCTTTTTCTCTCTAACCCTTAGCATAGAAACCTTCTTTTTCACATTAGAAAGTAAGTTCCTTTAAGGCAGGGACAATCTGCTTATATTTATATTTCCAGAGCTTAACATAAAACCTGGCACACAGTAATACTTTAAACATGTTGACTGAGGGACTTGAGACAATATTGAAAGGGAAAGAAGTAGAGGGAACTGAAAAAAATGCAAAAAATCAGTAGTGTTAGATTTGAAGTAAAAAAAGATCTGGATTCAAACCATAGCAGAAGTTACTGATAATGTGATTTTAAGTAATCACTCATTTGTCTCTTGGCATGAGTTCCCTCATCTACATAATGAGAATGGATTGTTGAATTCCTACTTGCTCTATAGCTATGACTTTAAGAATCAGAAAGGGTCCTTTCTTAATATTCTCAGAGATTGTTTCCAACTCATAAAATATGACCTTTCATTCTCTCTTTTGGTTATGATATTACCTATTTCACAAATAGAATTATCTTATAATAGAGACTCTAGTAGACTTCTTATAAAGAAGTAATGATGCTTTACTAGAACAAAATCAGATTTAGAACTCTACTATTGACATACTTAATAAAGCATTTTCTTATTTTCTGTAATGTATGATTTTTCAAAGGAGGTTAGAGGTGGAGGTACAGCAACATGATAATAAGCATCAGAGTTCCAAAACTTCAGC
This sequence comes from Myrmecobius fasciatus, assembly GCA_023553655.1. Lineage (NCBI taxonomy): Eukaryota > Metazoa > Chordata > Mammalia > Dasyuromorphia > Myrmecobiidae > Myrmecobius > Myrmecobius fasciatus. The sequence continues at coordinate 1,342 of JAJPUD010019134.1, forward strand.
AATTAATTATTAGAAGTGTGATTACTGAGTTGAATGGCTTTTCCTCTCTCTTTCCTCTACTGCCACCTAATGTTGGTGTGGAGAAAAATGAAGTTAAAAAAAGTGACCAGAAGGTGATGGAAAAAAGAGTAGGATGTAGTAGGATGTTCTTCAAATTTTGCTGCTAGGAGAGAAGGAAGTCTCTCTCCTGTGAATATTAGGGATTGAGATCACCTTGAATATTAGGGATTGGGACATAGATGAAAAGTATTTAGAGCCACGTTACTGAGGATATAGGTCATTATCTTCTCACTATTATTCTCATTAAAAATGAGTATGATTTCTAAATTAAATGTTACTAAATTCTTGTATATTCAGCTTTCCTGTCTTGATCACTCATTCTCAGACCAATCACTTCCTATATCTCAGAGTCTATCCTATCTCTCCTATACCAGATCTTGTGAGAATTTTCCAACTTATTTAACATCTCTGATATGCATTATCTTATCTCCCCTCACAGTCAACATCCTAAAAGAACATTATTAGCCATCTGGCTCTTGCCTGTACTCTTTCAATAGCTTACTAATTGGTCCCCATAATTAATACTTCTTCATGCTCAAATTCATCTTCCACAAAGAACCAAACTGATTTTCCTAAAGTGAGTCCTTATCCTTATTTGATAAACTCCAGCAGTTCCCTATTACTTCTAGGATTAAAAATGAACTTTTCTGTTTAGCATTCAAAGTTCTCCAGGACCTAGCCCCATCTTGCTTTTCCAAGTTTCTGACACAATACCTTTTTTTCCATGTACTCCACATAATGATTTCTGTGCAATTCCTCACACAGAAAATCTTGTCTCAAATCTCTGTGTCTGGATAGGTTGTTCCTCACACCTAGAATACTTCTCTTTTCACTTCTATGTCTTAGAATTCCTCCTCCTCCTGCATCCTCTCCATGGTTATCTTCTACCTACTCTACCTACCTAACTACTCTATATGTACCTTATATATTTCCACTTATGTACATGTTGACTCTCCTGCTAGAGAAGGAGTTGGCAATATATGACTTCTTTGAAAATGATCTAGTTCACACTGACTTTTAAGTCAGAATTTTTAGGATCATAGATTTAGGATTGGGAAGTATCATAGATTTCTTACTTTCTCCTTTTATTTATTGACCTCTCATCAGATGAGAAAGATGAACAGGGAAGTAGCTTATTCAGAATTACATAACTAATAAGGGTCAAAGTTAGACTCGAACCCCAATCTTCTGGACGCTAAGTTCCTTTTTCTATGAGACCATTTGACCTCTAGTCTCTGAGCTGAAAATTACATATCATAATGTTTGTGATTGCACAGGACATGGCTTATAGTAACTGGTATACTCTGTCATTCTTCATTCAAAATCTCTAACATCTGTTGTCCATATTGTTTGTCTAATATAATATAAATAACATGTTTTTCCTTTAAAATCTTATGAGAATTCTAATGGACATACTTTTGATTAGGTTGATTACTTAATGAAAACACCTGTGGATGTCAAACAAACTTCTTTTAATATATAGTAGCTAGCATGTCTCAACCTCAGTTATATTCTAATTTATGGCTTTCATTAAAGCCAGATAGGTTTGGATTGCACAAAGTAGTTAGGTTTCTCTTTTTTCCTTAAGTAAGAATATATTAGAAATACTTGGAAAACTCTATTATCTTGCCCTATTATTACACTGATGAAATCATGGTCTCTCCAAACACAACTGTTTCCACATATAAAAATATTATAGATAGAATGGTTAGCCTCACAAACAAGAATTCTCAAAGTATGATCCACCAAATCCTGGGGGGTTCCTGATAACCTTTCAAAGAGTACCTGAGAAAAAGACTTTTAACACAATTACATAATAATATTATATTCAGACAATAAAAACTAAAGTTTATTTTAGGGTATTCAATAGTTTTTAAGAATGTAAAAAATCCTGAAACCAAAGAAGTGTAAGGAGCACTAGTCTATGAAGTGTGCTTATCTTCCAATACCCACATTCTTAATATTTCTTTCTATTATATTTTTAACCAGATATCTTCTTTGACTAGATTCGGGGGTGAAAGCTGGGGATATGATACAACTTTAGTCTATATATTTAAATTTCCACTTCTTCAGAACAAACCAGATCAATAAAATTATCATAACTATCCAAAATAAATTATAAATAAGAAATCTGAACTTGAACATGACATCCAGTTTGGGGGAGAACTTCATCAGAAGCAAATGTCCTGAAGAAAATATTCACCATTGCCAAAGTAGTGTAACAGTCTCTGAAAAGATACCAAAATGCAATTTCTATTGATAGAAGCTTATCCCTGAAGAATGCCAAAGAGATACCAAAGGAGTTTATATGGTAAACCTTGATGAAAGGGGAGGTAAGCATGAAATGCCTCAAGGTCTTGCTAAAATAGTATTTGAAAGAAAATTACATTTTTCTAAAAGCTAAAGATGGCTACCATAGCTTTAGCAAGGTTGTGTAAAACAAAAGCCAAGAAGAAAATATATAGAATAGAAAGGCAGAATCTGTCTTCACAAACAGCAAGCATAGTTGTTAATGTGGAAACAGACAGAAAAAAAATTGGGGATTCCATTGTTTTCTTCCCAATAAGAAGGGTGACTTTTAGCTACATCAGTGGAGGAGAATTGGGATTGCAAAAGCTAACATTTCTATAAAGAAAGTTTATGAAATATTCAAAAACAAAAATAGAAGAGTTGCTTGAATATTCTGCTGGACTTTTAGAGGAGCAAACCAACAAAATTGTCCATGAAACTCTCACTACAAGAAATGTGGGAGGTAGAGTCAAGATAGCATTTTCCCAAGTTGTCCCCAAAATCTCTCTGAACACCTTTAAATAATGATTCTAAATTTTAGAGCATCAGAGCCCACAAAAAGATGGAGAAGAACACTTTTCCAGCAGAAAGCAATTGAAAGGTCAGCAGGAAGGATCAGTTGAATCAGAATAGGTCTGGAGCACAATTGGGGTACAAGGCACACCAGCACAGTCTAGGGCTGTGAATCCTCTAAACTGATGGTAATGGCAACAATCCACAGTCCACAGAGGCCAAGGAGAAATCAACAAGAAATGTTTGGTGTAACAGGGTATGAGGGGAGCCCCAGAAAACTAGTAATGGGCTTTGGGAGTCACTGAGTCAACTGCAGTGGTAGCAGCATTGCAGAAGCATCAGTGACCATGACAGCAACAGTCATAGTTTCCAGAGATCTCAGCTCACAGGTATGGGTTCCAAATAGCTGGTCAGAAGGAAATTGCAGGGACTTCTTTGCTGGTCCTGAAGCAGTATCCTGTTACTTTACCCATACTCAAATCTAAGTTGCAGTGCTAGCTCACAGTACAAGTCCCTAGGAAGATCTCTGAAAACAGCTGCACAAAACCCCTGGATCTTGGGACATTGTACCCTCTAATCTGGAAATAGAGTCCTCTTCACAAAAGAATTAAAAGCCAAATAATATGCTGGGAAAATGAATAAACAACAGCAAAAGATTCTGACTAAAGAAAGCTACTCTTGTGTCAAGGACAATCAAAATACACATTCAGAAGTTGTGAATTAAATTAAAGCTTCTATATCCAAAGGCTTCTAGAAAAATAAGAATTGGTCTCAGGCCATGGAAGAACTCACAAGGGACTTTAAAAATCAAGAGGGGTAGAAAAATTTGGAAGAGAAGTAAGAGTGATGCAAAAAGAAATATAAAAAGCTAATATGGAGAAGAATGCCATAAAAAGCAAAAATTGGCCAAATGGGAAAGAAGGTACAAAATCTCACCAAGGAAAATGATTCCTTAAAAATTAGAATTGAGGGGCAGCTAGGTAGCGCAGTGGATAGAGCACCAGCCCTGAAGTCAGGAAGACCTGAGTTCAAATCTGACTTCAGACACTAAACACATCCTAGCTATGTGACCTTGGGCAAGTCACTTAACCCCAATTGCCTCAGGGGAAAAAAAGCAAAATTAGAATTGAGCAAATGATTTTGTGAGAAATCAAGATACAATAAAGCAAATCCAAAAGAATGAAAAAATAGAAAACAATGTGAGATATCTCATTGGAAGAACAATTGACCTGGAAAACAGAACTAGGAAAAATAATTTAAAAGTTATTGGTTTATTCAAAAGCCATGATCAAAAAATGAGGCTGGATCTCATGAGCCTTCTCAGCATTAGTGGGATCATCAGGAAGAGGGAGAATTTAGAACTCAACATTTTAAAAGTAAATACAAAAAAAGTGTTACATGTAACTAGGGGAAATAAAAAATATTTTTAAAAGGTCAATATTACGTATATTGCTATGGAAAGAGTTCTGTAGTTAAAACTCAGGAAATTTTCTTTTTCAAAGGTTAAAGAGTTTTGGAGTTGGTATGTAAGAGATAATTTTGGCTCTCCCACAATAGATTATAAAAACTTGTATTGTTACTTAATCTCTTAGCACCTCAGTTTATTATCACTTCTTTTTAGATGAGGAAGTTGAGATAGAGATTAAATGATTTGTCCAGGAAAAGAAAACTGGTGCCTAAAGTTGGATTTGAGACAGTAGTCATAACTTTTGATCCAGTGTTCTTTCCACTGACCCATCTAATCACTGTATGAGTTCACTTTTCAGAGGTAGAAGCTGCAAATCATCTACACTTTCTAAGATTTTTGTGCTGATGAAAATCCCCATATAACTTTTCTACCCAAAGTGCTATGCTGCATTCTTTGGGTGATATTTTATCATCCATTTATTTATTTATTTATTTATTTATTTATTTATTTATTTACTTATTTATTTATTTATTTATTTATTCATTTACTTATTTATTTATTTATTCATTTATTCATTCATTCATTCATTCATTTATTCATTCATTTATTGATTGATTGATTGATTGATTTAATGTGTGGATTGCTAAGCTATTCTCATCTGAGGCTTTATAGACTTCAGTGAGGAAGCTCTATTGATTCTAAGGTTTGATATGATTATCACTATAATGATATACAAAAACAGGAAAATTTAAGACCTTACCCACCATTGGGAAACCCTTTAAATTATAAAAAGAAAATCCTTTGTGATAATGAGTACTATTATTTGAGCATTTTTCAAATGTTCTTTTTGGTGGTCTTCAGCTGTTTTTTATCTCATCTCTATGTGGATAGCTCCTAAATTTATATTTCTACTTCTAATCTCTCTCCTAAAAAACAAATAGAGTATGTCAAGTGATCTATTGGAATATTTTGTTTATTTTTTTGGTATGGCAATAACCTAGCACAGTATGTGGCACATAATACATGCTATCTAGGTATTGAATTGAATAAAAGATGGCCTTAGTGTTCTGGCCATGATGAGGACAAAGAATGAATATTAATTAAAAAAATAAGACATGTCAAACTTCATTGCAAAAGTGGTATTTCCCTCAAGATAATATATTTCACAGAAATGTAAGTACTTCAAGAATCACAGAATCAGGTCATTTAAGAATTGTAACTTCACTATTTCTTGAATTCATGGATGATTTTCCAATTTCTGACAAAATTGTATCACACAATTGTACTCTTTCATTTTCATTTTTACTAAGAAACATGTCTTTTTATATAGCATAGCAGATAAGAAAGTTAATTCAATCTTACACTACCTCAAGAAAAAGCATAGAGTCTAGGACTAAAATAACAATCCCTTCTTACTCTGCTTTTCTTAAAACATATCTAAAGTGTTGTGTGGTTCTGAATGATACATTTTAGGAAGGATGTTAATAAAAAGAAAAGTAAATAGAAGAAAACCAAGAATATGGAACTTGAATTCATACTGTATGAGAATCAATTAAAGGAACTAGTGATGTTTAGCCTGTAGAAGAGAATACTTAATGATGACACATTAGCTGTCTTCAAGCTCTTGAAGAGCTATCACATAGAAAAGAAGTTGGACTTGATCCTTCTGGTCCCAGATAAATGGAAATTGCAAGGAGGGAGATTTGGGTTTTATATATTAGAGTGTCTGACAGCTGCGTAGAACAGCTGGAACAGCATCTTCCTATGTGGAGAAGGTGAAAAGCCTGTGTCTATCAGTTATGATGACATGGAATGGCAACGCCTTAGTAATACATTAGAGCATGAGTAGTTTTCTGAAACTGGTTCCAAAACGCTAGTTATATGGTTAAAGGAGATTTTTTTGACCATTTTCTCTATAGCAGTGCTCTGGTGGTTTGGCTCCTTAAGGAAAACTTTACTAAAAATGAGAACTATCCAAAATGGGAATTTTCTGCCTCAGAAGCTGGAGGGTTTTCCTTTACCATTAGTCTTCAAACAGAAACTAGATGACCACTTGTTGGCTGTAAAATAGATTGGATTTTTATCTCATTGTTGTTATGGATTATGCCAGAGGGCCTTCTGAGTCAATGATACTATGAAATCTTAAACCATGATTACTACACAAAACCAATGCTATTATGAAAGGACTAGATTTAAGATCCTTTTCTCCACTATTATTATCTGAAAATTTTACTGTGTTTTTTTTCCAATCTATTTTGTTTATTAATTAATAAATATGACACTTTCAGGCTTCTACTTTCTGGCCAATTTACTCATAGACTGTGTAGGACTCACCAAATATTGGGAAACTTTGTTTTCCCATATGGAATGAATGCCAACATTCCTTCTGCAATAAGGATTTCATGCAGTTATTCTTTTCACCCATCAGCAATTTATATACATCAGCATTAGAGCCATTCTCAGCAAATTATGTTTTACAGTTGCCAACAGCTGAATCATCCTCATTAAATTAATCTTCCTAAGCATTTTCATATTGGTTCAACCTATGTAGTCACATCAAAAAGTTTCTAAGAATGTCATAACCGAGTTTTTTTTTTTTAACCTAAACAAAACTTTCCTCATTGGCACAGACAGGATAATTCCACACACATTTTCTATATTTGATTCAGTGTTTTTCTTTGTATTTATTTTGTTGTGTATATGTCTTCTGATGACCTTACCTATTTTTAAACAATAGCTTTTATTGATGACTTCTCTTTTTATGTCACAATTGTTTCTGGAAATATCTTCTTTTTCTAAACAAAAACAAAGCAAAAAAGCTTTGTTTAAAAGGAAATCAAATAAATTACACCACCTGATATAGTGATCAATAGGCATAGCTTTTTAAACACACAAAAAATGTTGAATAAAAAAGGAGAAAGACAGCAAGTAATGATAAAAATAAAACAGAAAATGCTTCATCCAGAATAAGCTTAAGGAACAAAGGATTATTTATGTCTCTGAGTTGATGATTCCTTTGCCTCAGATGATAAATCTATTTTGCAAAAAAGATTGAGCATTGTTGCATGTAGTAGAAAGAATACTGTATTTAGATAGTTTGAATTATAATCCCATCTTTGTCAGTATCAATGTGTGTGACTGTGGACAAGTCCATCCATTTCTCCTCTCATTTTACACACCTGTAAAATAGATATAATGATATCAGCATTACATACCTACCATGGGCAACTAAAATGCATACTAGAGAAAGGGCATATTAAACCAAGAGTCATGAAAATTGAGTTTGAATTCTGCATTAACTACTTACTGTATGACCTTTAATAAATCACTTAATTTCTCAGCCTCATCTATAAAACAGGGATAACAAGGATACCTAATACTCAAGATTATTGTCAGGATAAAGTGCAATAATATATGAAAAGTAACAAATCTTAAAGCACTAAAAATGTTAATTGTGACAATGGTGATATCTCACTAATCTGTTAAGAAAATTAATTGTTAACCTGTTAATAGATAATAGGATCTAAAATTTAAAATAAATTAGAGATTATCTAATACAACTCTTCACTTTACCTAAATGAGGAAAGTGAAATGCAGAGTTAATTTACACAGATAGTAAGGGGGAAAAAGCTGTGGTCTCAATTAGGTCCTCCTAAAATGAAGATTTTAGAGATGATGTAGTCCCAACTTCTCACTTTATAAATGAAGAAATGGAGACATGTAATTTTAGATAACTCCCTAATATTATGCCAATACCAAATAGCACAAGTGGGCTTCAGATGGAAATCTTTTGACACCAAATCCATTGTTCTTTCTCCCCACACCACAAATTGTCATTGTTCCTTATTATTATCATAGTAATCCACTATTACCCAAATAGCCATTAATCCATCTGCTTTGAATCTATAAACATTTAATTCATGTTTGATTCCATTTGAATAATTCCATAAATGTGATCAAAATTTATTTACATAAATAAACAATCATGCCTTTTATAGAAGGATGAGAAAAAAGCCTAGCCTTGAAGAGATCCCTAGAGGTCTTGTAGTAGAGTCTAAATAGCTATTTATCAGGGACATTGTAGAGATTATTGTTCAGTTTCAGGTTGGACTAAGGCTCTCTGAGGTCCCTTCCAAAAGTGATAATTACTTCCTCATGCAAAAAAAAGTAACAGGTACAAAGGACATGGTTGTCTACCCTATAGTCACAAAAACTAGTTCTTAAATGGAACTAAAGGTTTCTACTTTCAACTTAGAATCATAGGTCCAAACCTAGAAGTAATATGAGGCAAAACTGAGATTGAAACACTTTGCAAACTTTAAAGTGCTATATAAATGATTATTATTACTCATTATTATTATCCTACTGTCACCAGGCTTTATTCTAATGGTGATTTCCTTTCCTGGCCCTTATATTGCACTCCTACTGAGTTAAAGCTATATTTGCAGAGTCATACAATATACTGATAAATGCTTAAGAATGGGGCACCCTGGAGGAAAATATATGCATGCACATTTTTAAGTTTAATCTACATTATCAATACTTTACTAAAACTAAATAATCCATAAAACAATAAATGAATCATCTGGTTTTTAGTGATTGCTAAAATTTTTGAGGTATAAATGTTCACATTAGTAATTAATAGTGGATTCTTTGCAAGGAGATTAAAACTGGTTTCAGTATAGTTCTATTAGGAAGTGAAGAGGACCCCAAAGTCCATTTAATTTGAATTTCAGATTTTACAAATAAGGCAAATGAGTCCTAGAATTTCAATGATTTGCTTAAGGTGATATAGGTAGTAATTATCAGAGACTGGGTTTAAAGCCAGGTCCTCTTCATGTTTACCAATTCTAGTTCTGTCCACTAATAATAAAAAAAAAAGATTCTAATTCCTCTTCCTTAATGTCACTTTACGAATACATGAAGGAAACTACTATACCTCAAGTTTCCTGTTAATATCAATCCTTTCAATTGATCCTAACAAGGCATGAATATATGGTCTTTGATTAGCTTTCTAATTTTCCTTTTGAATATACTCCACTTTTTAAATTTTGTTCATAAAATATACATCAAACCATGTTTAGAGATATGTATATTTGCAGTATATAGCCTATAGAAAATAGTTATATAAGAAAGGGTTGATATGATAGCTCAAAACTGAAGCAGGCCCTGAATGCTAGGTAAAGAAGTTTGAATTCTAATTGACTATGAACTTTGTTTTAAGGAGCATAAGGAGAGTCAAAATATTTCTGAAGAAAGGACAGGCACAAATAGATCTGCTGAGTCAGAATGCGTTATCACTATTCCTTTTCAATACAATTCAAATGCCATTAAAGGATTACAAAGAAATAACTTGAAAAATATTTTATATATTTGCATGTCTGTCTCAATCTTGGATAATTATCAAAAATATTATTAGTCCATTGAGATAAGTACAGGATTTAAAGTCACCTGTTTAGAGATCAAATTATCATTCTACATTGACTTGTTTTGTATATCTGAACAAAGCATTTTTGATAAAAAAAAGAATTTAATATGTTTAGACTTGTCAGGATTTCTCTTGGGACTAAGAGATTTTTTTTTCCTTTGAATTTTCAGGTTAATACTTCATATAATTCTAATGTTGTATCCAGAGGTTTAAATCATAGCTTCTTGAAATTGATTCATTTCCCTCCATCTCTACTGGGCATGGGAAATGTCTGCACCAAAGCAGCCTTGTATAAAGCTTGCCATGAATTGGAATTATATTTCTTTGTTCCTCATCCTTTGGGACAGTAATTATTTACAAATTGGATCACCAGCTGCGTTTTACAAGATTCTCAATTCTATTATGTAACTTTTTAATTGTGTCCTTAGAGATGGAAGAGCTATGATCTGTAAGACACATCATCTCATCTTCCTTTATTTCAATCATCTCTAACCACTCATTTTTTTCTAACTCACTTTACAACTAGTTTAAAGTCCAATGTGTTCATTTTCACATTTAAGAATTTAAGCAGGTTTTTTTAGAGTGCTTGATTTCTTTAAGCACTTCCTCTCAAGAGTTTATCTTTTTCTCTCTAAAATATTCTGCTGATGATTTAGAAACCCATTCCTATCTCTTACCACTCTTCCCCTCTCCATTAAAAGAAAAACCAAAAAAGGAAAAAGAAAAATCACTTTCTTCTAGTTTCACTTTCTCATTAACAGATAGAAAATGTAACTAAATTTATTTTTGTAGTTTTATCCAATATTACCTTTCACAATGGTAAAAACTCATTACAAGTTTATTATATTAAAAACCATAGAAATCAGATTTGGGAAATCTGGGACACTAATGTTCTTTTGGTAGTTGTACACTGATTCAACCATTTTGGAAAGAAATTTGAAATTATGCCCAAAGGGCTATAACACAATACATCCACTTTGACCCAGCAATATCACTACTAGGTTCATATTCCAAAAAGATTAAAAAAATAAAGGGAAAGGAACTCACACTTATCTAAACTACATAAAGTAAAATTGAACACACACTCAGAGTTTAGTGTAGAAATGCATCAAGCTTGGGGCAGCTAGGTGGCGCAGTGGTTAGAGCACCAGCCCTGAAGTCAGGAGGACTTGAGTTCAAATTTGGTCTCAAACACTTCCTAGCTGTATGACCCTGGGCAAGTCACTTAACCCCAATTGCCTCAGCAAAAACAAAAAAGAAAAGAACTACATCAAGCTCAATAGAATAAAAGGTATAGAGAGAAGAGGGCATTTAAAAAAAAGAAGATAATGTTAAGGGAGTGTTGACAAGAAAAACAAACTTCTTTTTCATGAAAGGTATTTTAAAGAAGAGACAGAAGAAAAAAAAAGATTCTAAAGATCTAGAATCTAAAGAGAGTGGTGGAAAAGGCTGAATAAATAAATAGTGACATATTCATTTAACTTTAAAAATTATGAAAGAGATGAGTGCCAAGAATCTTAGGTAGCATGAACTGATGCAGGGGGAAGTGCAGAACCAGAACAGCAATATATACTATGACTTCAACACTGCAAAGAAAACCAATTTTGAAATCATTAAGAACTTGTTTTAATTTAATAAGCAGAAAACCTATTTTATAAAGTTAGTAATCTCAAGGTTCACAGACACACATTATTTTTTACCCTGATTACTCTGGGGAGTAATTTTGCTTAAATGTGTTTATTAGTTACACATTTTTGTTGGATTTTAGGGGGTCACTTTGAGGGGAGAGGTGTTAGAAATCCTGATACAAACTAAAGAAAGTTGTTGAAATATCTTTTTAAATGCTTTGAACAAAACAGAACAAAGTTCAGAAAAAAAATTAGTGGGTTATTCTTGTTTTTTGCTGAAGTACATAAATAAGCCAAAACAAACAAACAACAAAAAAACCATAGTTTTACATGTGAATTCTACCAATCTTTTAAAGAACAATTCATTTTAATACTATGTAAACTATTTTTTAGAACTGGCAAAGAAGTTTGCCAAATACCTGCTGTAACATAAATATGGTACTGCTACCTAAACCAGAAAAATCAAAAACAAAGAAAGAAAATTACAGACCAATCTCCCTAATAAATATTGATGCAAAAATTTTAAATAAAATATCAGCAAAGAGATTACAAGTTATCACCAGGATAATACACCACGATCAAGTGGGATTTATACCAGGAATGCAGGGCTGGTTCAATATCAGGAAAACTATTGCCATAATAGGCCTTATCAATAACAAAACCAACAGAAATCATATGATAATCTGAGTAGATGCCAAAAAAACCTTTGACAAAATATAGCACCCATTCCTATTAAAAAAAAAAAAACTAGAGAGAAAAGGGATGAAGGAAGCTTTCCTTCAAATAATAAGCAGTATCTATCTAAAAACCAATAGCAGCATTATTTACAATGGAAAGATGCTGGACACATTCCCAATAAGATCGGGGATGAAACAAGGATGCCCATTATCACCACTAATATTCAATGTTAGGCTAGAAATGTTGGTCTTAGCAATAATAAAAAAAAATTAAAGCAATTAAAATAGGCAATGAGGAGATGAAATTATCACTTTTTTTTCAGATGATAATGATGATATACTTAGAGAACCCTAGAAAATCATCTAAAATCCTATTCAAAATTATTAGCAACTTTAGCAAAGTTGTGAGATATAAAACAAACCCACACAAATGATCAGAATTTCTATATATTACTAATAAAGCTCGGGAGCAAGAGATAGAAAGGGAAATTCCATTTAAAATAACTATAGAAAAATAAAATATTTGAGTATTTACCTGACAAGAGTAATCCAGGGACTATAGGAACAAAATTACAAAAAAACTTCTCACATAAATAAAGTCATATTTAAACAATTGGAAAATATCAATTGCTCCTAGGTAGGCCAAGCTAATATAACAAAAATGACAATTCTACCTAAATTGGTCTACTTGTTCAGTGTCATACCAATCAAATGCCAAAAAAAATGTATAGGCAGGAAAAAATAATAAAAAAATTTATCTGGTAGAACAATCAAGAATAGCAAGGTAATTAATTAAAAAAAAAAGATGGTGGCCTAGTAGTACCAGACCCAAAGTTATAATATAAAGCAGCAGTCATTACAACTATTTGGTACTGATCAGTGGAATAGGTTAGATACATGACACAATAATCAATGACTACAATAATCTAGTATTTGACAAACACCCAAACTCCAGTTTCCGGGATAAGAACTCACTATTTCACAAAAAAATTACTGAGAAAACTGGAAAATAATGTCAGAAATTCGGGATAGACCTACATCTTGCACTTCACACCAAACTAAGGCTAAAATGGGTACATGATTGAGCATAAAGGCTGATGCCATAAGCAAACTAGGAGAGCAAGAGGTAATTTACCTATCATATCTTTGGAGAAAGGAGAAATTTATGGCCAAAGAAGAACTAGAGAACATTTTGAAATAATGATTACATTAAATTAAAAAGGTTTTGCACAAACAAAACCAAGACAAACAAGATTAAAATGGAGTACAAAGCTGGGCAAAAAATTTTACAGCCAGTGTATTCGATAAAGATCTCATTTCTAAAATACATAAGAAACAGTGTCAAATTAATATGAATATAAGTCATTCCCCAGTAGATAAATTGTCAAAAGATATGAACAATTTTCAGTTGAAGAAATTAAAACCATCTCTAGTCTTATGAAAAAATGCTCTTAATCACTATTGATTAGAGAAATGTAAATTAAAACAGTTCTAAAATATCATCTCACACCTCTCAGATTGCCTAAGATGACAGGAAAATATAATGATAAATGTTGGAGGGGATGTGGGAAAACTGTGACATTGATGAATTGTTGGTGGAGTTGTGAAAATGATTCAACCATTCTGGAGAGGGATTTGGAGCTATGCCCAAAGGGCTATGAAACTGTACATATCCTTTGACCTAAATCATAAAGGAGGGAAGAGGTCCCACAAATGTTTAGAGCAGCTCTTTTTGTGGTAGCAAAGAATTGCAAAATGAATAGATACTCAACAATTGGGGAATAGCTTACCATGTTGTGGCATATGAAAGTAATGAAATATTATTGTTCTATAAAAATTGATGAGCTGATTTTATAAAGATTTGTCAAGATTGATATGAACTGATGCTGAATGAAACAAGTAGAACAAGGATGTACACAATAACAATAAGAATGTGCGATGATCAGCTATGAAAGACTTGGTTCTTTTCAGTGGTTCAGTGATCTAAAACAATCCAAATAGACTTTGGATAGAAAATGCCATCTGTGTCCAGAAAAAGAACTAAGGAGACTAAATGTAAATCAACATATACTATGTTTACTTCTTTTTTCTGTTTTTTTTTATCCCTTCTATGTTTTTACCCTTTGCTCTAATTTTTCTTTCCCAACATGATTCACAAAGTAATGTATTAAAAAGAAATAAATAAAAGAAAAATCTGGAGAGATTTACATGAATTGACGCTGAGCAAAAAAAGCAGAACCAGGAATATACTCTACACAATAACAGCAAGGTTGTGTGATGATCAGCTATGAAAAACTTGGTTCTTCTCAGTGGTTCAGTGATCTAAGTCAATCCCAATAAACATTGGATGGAAAAGGCAATCTCCATCTAGAAAAAGAACTATGGAGATTGATTGTAAATCAACACATGCTGTGTTTACTTCTTTTTTCTGTTTTTTTTTCCTCTCTTGTGGTATTTCTCTTTTGTTCTTATTTTTCTCCCTCCACATGATTCATAAAGAAATGTATATTTAAAAGTTAATATACATGCATAACCAGAAAAAAATAAAACAATTAAAAAAAACTTATCCTCACTCACTGCTTGTGGAATTAAAAATTTGTGGTATCTCTTTAGAGAGTAATTTAGCAATGTACAGTGAAAGTTATAAAAATATAAAATCTGTTGTAATAAGTTATGAATATACCTCAAAAGTGTTATTGAAAACATGCAAAAATAGGTTATCTTTTCAAAGATTTTCACAGATGTACAATAAATAATTACCCAAAAGTAAAAACCAATTAAATATCCTGCAACAGAGAAATGATTGAATACATTGTAGTATATTAAAATAGTGAATTATCATATTGATATTATGACCAATAAATCTGAGAAGAAGAAAACAAAATCTGGAAATATCAACTGAATAAAATTGGGAACATAAATTATTTAGCACAAAAGTGATCCCACAAGAAAAAAAGGAATGAAAATGAATTGATCAATAGAATCTTGATGAGGATTAAGTGGGAAGAGAAGATTGGTTAACATTCTTCAGACATTAAAATTAATTAATTTAAAAGTTAAAAATATCACTGACCAAATTTTAGTAGTTGCATCAATTTTCATTTCAATGTTTAAATCAATATTTTTCATTAAAAAGTACAGTAAAAATGGAGCTTAAAAAATTGAAAGTTTTTTTTCCATTTATGTTGGAAGGAAAATGACAATCACTTTTTAAAGCAAAATCCATGACCTATGTCATGTTTATTTTATTTTGACTGCACTAGTTTAAAAAATGAACTACAATACACAAACCTCTTTGGAATTCTGGTATGCAAGTTACCTGACATAAACATACAGAATCAATTTCTTTTGGCTCAACTCAGAGAACAAAACAAAGACCCCAAGAAAAGTTTCAGAGTTTTGATAGTGATGAGAGTTCTTGACTGATGAAACAGAGTGGGTCAAAATGAGCACTCTCTATTGTAGGAATTTATGGTTATTTTTGAAAGGTTTGAAATTCATAATCAGTTATCTTTTGGTGATTCATTTAAGATCCCATTCCCCCCAGATAAACATTTCTGATTTCTGACATCTCCTATGTTTAAAGCAATGGGGTGAAGGGAAAGCAGGGAGGATTCTGGGAAGATGGCAGAGTAGGTTGGTAAATTTCAAGCTCTTCAGATTTCCCCACAAATTGAACAAATTTGTGCCTCAAGGCAAACATGGAGTGGTGAAAGATCAAGAAGACTTGGAGAGAAAGTGGGTTCTCCTGGTAAAACTAAACGAGATCCGAAGAAAGCCCCCATGCTAGAAAGTAACAAGTATGAAATGCAAACACCTTCAGGGTAGCTCCATACAAAAAGTAAGTTGGAACCCCTGGAGGGAGCTGGAAATGTATATGGAAATGTTGCTGGAGTCTCAGCAGGAACCACAGAAATCTTCACATCCTGGAAGGAGTGTAAGGAGTTGGGAGTGTAAGTCCAGGTAGACTGAGTGAACCTCGGCTGATTAAGAACATCAGGCCCTGCTGAAAACATGGGAAGATGTGGGAACATGGCCCTGGGTGAGAAGAACACATCAAAAGAACTAGGCCTGCAGCCAAAAATATCATAGCCAGAAAAATTATCCATAATACTTAATGAAAAAAAAGGACATTCAATGAACTTTCAGATTTTCAGGACTTTCCATCAATTACACCTGAATTCAATAGAAAATTTATAGCCAGTAACAAAGATCAATTTCAAGGAACTTAACATGGACAAATTGTTTGTATTTTTCATATGGAAATGTATACCAGATGTTTAAGATTGACATCAACGATAGGGTAGCTCAAAAGAAAGATCAGGACAGAGTTTAGGTAAAAAAAATAATAGTACTTATATTATACAAATGAGGTTCAGAGGAAGAGTAAACACAGAGGCACTAGAGGGAGGGGAGGAGGGCTCCTAACTCTGAAAACCTACTCATATCAGGAATGGGTTAAATAGGCAATACAACATATATACTATGAAGTCTATGAAGAAATAAAGAGGAATAGATGGGCAGATAGGGAAGCAAGAAGTACGGGAAGAAGACAAGGGAGAGATCCATGGGTGGAGGGATGTTTAAATATTAGCAAGACAAGTTAAAGAACGGAATTAAAGGAAAGAATCAGCAGGAATAGGAAAGATATGTGTGAATGTGAGGGGGCAGGATGCATAGGTATGTATGTATATATCTACATAAGCATATGTAAATATATTGTCTTAACTATACCCTGCTTGGGGGATGTTGGAAGGGATGAAAGGGGAAAAAAAGAATAAAGTAAAAAAGGTGCACAGAAGAGAACAAAAGAACAATTTACAAGAAGTAAAGAAAAGATTGACACTCATGACCATAATTTCTTCTACTAATATATATTCTTTATTGAACTGGTAATTTTTTATTATGTATTATGAATTATTATTAAATACTCCTTGATAAATATAAAAAATAAAAATAGCTACAGAGAATATAAAATATTTGAGATTCTATCTACCAAAAAAAATCCAGGAACTATATTAACACAATTACAAAACACTTCACATGCAAACAAACAAATAAAAACTTTGAAAATTATAAAAAACAGTAAAAAAAATCTCTTTTTTTGTCATATCCTTTTACATACAGGGGCTAAATAATGCAGTGCATAGATAGAGTGCTTGACCTAGGCTCAGGAAGAGGTGAATTCAAATTTGGTTTCAGAGAGTTACTAGTTGTATGATCTTGGGCAAGTCACAACCAATTTGCCTCAATCCTTCATCTATAAAATGAACTGGAGAAGGAAATCACAATCCATTCAAGTATCTATGCCAAGTAAATGTCAAATAGGTTCACAAAAAATTCGATAAAACTGAAGTGACAATTATATCAACAACAATTTTTGTAAAAAAAATAGTAAGTAAATAACAAAAGAGCAAAGGCTTTATTAGTATTTTCTCTCATCTTAAATAATATTATTAAATCAGGATTGTGTTTTATCAGTTAAAAAATGTTGGTTTGAGCAAAATCCTGCAAGTAATGCTTTTCAATATGGTGAGAGCAGGTGAAAGAAAAAGGGGAAAACAAATACATGGATCCCTGGAGGGTTTTACTTATTTATTTGTTTGTTTTGTTTTTGTTTGTTTGTTGTTAACAGAGGCATGTTTCCTGAAATTAAGATTATATATTCCTTTTCAAAATGGGTTATTACTTTAATGCTATAGTATTTTTTTTTCTGATAACTCTTTTATAGTTTGTAAATAATGTTTTTCCTGAGCAGGAACGAGCGCCCACGTTGGCAGCGGCTCCTCCTCCTCCCTCTCCGGCCTCCTCCTGCTCCTCGCCGCCATGCCCGGAGGTCTGCTGCTCGGGGACGAGGCCCCCAACTTCGAGGCGGACACCACGGTCGGCCGGATCCGTTTCCATGACTTTCTCGGAGACTCATGGGGCATTCTCTTTTCTCACCCTCGAGATTTTACTCGTGTGCACAACAGAGCTGGGCCGTGCTGTAAAGCTGGCCCCAGAATTTGCCAAGAGGAATGTTAAGATGATCGCCCTTTCTATTGATTCTGTTCAAGACCATCTAGCCTGGAGTAAGGATATCAAAGCCTACAATGGAGACGAGCTCAAAGAGACGCTGCCTTTCCCCATCATTGATGATCACAAACGGGACCTCGCCATCATGCTGGGCATGTTAGACCCAGATGAACGGGATGTGCAGGGCATGCCTGTGACAGCCCGTGTGGTATTTTTTTTTTTGGCCCGGATAAGAAGTTAAAGCTGTCCATCCTCTACCCAGCAACTACTGGTAGGAACTTTGACGAGACCCTCCGGGTGATTGATTCTCTTCAATTGACAGCGTATAAGAAGGTTGCTACTCCTGTGGACTGGAAAAATGGAGAAAGTGTCATGGTTATTCCAACTATTTCTGAAGATGAAGCCAAAGACCTGTTTCCCAAAGGCGTCTTCACCAAAGAGCTTCCTTCGGGCAAGAAATACCTACGGTATACCCCTCAGCCATAGGTTACCTCCAGCAAAAGGATGCTAGGGCTGGCTGGGGCTCCCTTGAAGATCTCCACCAGAAGGAATACCAGCCTGCCAATTATGTCTTCCTACAGCAATTGATTTAAACATCTTGTGGTGATGAGAGTCAAGAGTCTTTGCACTGCTCTACTAATGGCTTGTTAAATGAAAATGGCACTAGTCACCCATGATTCCTCTCCTTGTGCCTTTAACAGCATTTCATTTGGGTCATTGAACTCCTTGGGGTTCTGCTGGCTATCTCTAGGACAGCACTGTTTGGGACTTAAATCCTTGTGAGATCTGTTGCAATCTCTGTCATCAGCCAACCAGTATTGTTGGCATTTGAGAAAGGGCTACTTGGAAGCATCCCTAGAGTAGGACTTCTTTAACTGGCCTAATAAATAGACAAATCATTTCTTTTTCTAATTGTTCATTTAAGGGAGGAGACAATTTAAAACATCTAGTTTTGAGCTTCACAGAACTCCCTAATTTTATAACCAACAACTTTAATAATAATTTGGGTGTTTCAAATTAGTGGGGTGTTTTTTTTTCCTCAGATGTTGAGTTTTCCAGCCTACAGTTAGAAAAAGTGTGGAGATTTTTATCTTTCCAGCAGATTACAGGGAATTAGAATACAACCTTAAAACATTTTCTTAGATTGGACAAAAGAAAAGAGCTTTGTAATTATGTTTACAGGATGTGGTGAGACTGCAGAGAAGCTGTATGATGCCTGCTGGTGATGTATAGAATGGTGAAGGGCCATAATTATCGGTGCCTTTTTAAAACAAGTCATGTATCTGGATATGGAAAACTGCTCTTGAATGTTCATAAGATGAAAGCATGCATACTAGTGAAAGGAAGGGATAAAGATACTATTTCTTTTACTACAAAATGTTTCTGCAGTGAAATAGTTTTCTGTTTAATGAATTTTGCCTTTAGGGGAGCCACAAATAAAAAGCTTTTTGAAAAAAAAATAATGTTTTTACTTCGTTTACTCATCCATCTTTTTTTTTTTTCTTTGAATAGTCATCTTAACGAATCTTATAATTTTTCTTGTCAGCTAACTGGGAAATGTTAATCAAGGGCTTCATTTACTGGGACTACAAATTATCCAACTTGTTAAATTCTTAGATCTCTATCTTTCTAATTTAATTATCGGTGCTGGTCTTTATCCACCATTCAGTACAATGCATGTTTGCCATTGACAAATAAATTCTATTCTCCCAGCATTTTTCATCCTTTTCCTAAATGGTAAATCTGCTCTATTACCAAAACCTCATTCCACTGGTCTATTAACAAGGTCCTTGATTGTAATAACTTTTGTAATTCAGTCCAGGCTGATAAATCTTAAACTTTGATGGAAAAAAAAATACTCTGTAACCTAGTAAGAGCCTTAGGGATTCTGAAATGTTAATTTAGCTAAAAGTTTTCAATCCTCCTGTATACCACACTACCTCCATTTAACTTAACATATTTCAAAACATCTGTAGCAAGTAATAATCAGGCCTCTACATATAACAAGGGAGGAAACAGGTACAAATAAAAGATAGAATTTTAAAGAAATCCCTAGCATTTTAAACAAATAGGACTTTAAGCCACTGGGAATTGGGTGATGCTAATGTATCCAACTTTCTCATAGACAGAGTATAAAGGATGCTGTTTCATACATAACAGAAGTCTGTGTGATACGGTATCTTGTAGCCGTTCACATATATAAAACCACCAATGAAGTAGTCAAGTTTTCTTATCAAATTTGGCAGATTCCACATTCCATGTTGGCCACATTTTTTTCACTATTTTTCCCTTCCTTTTTTATAACCATATCCCCATATCTTGACACAGTATCTCCCACATAGTAGTTTTTAATAAATGTTTTCTGATTGATTGATCCTGGCATCATTTCCCATAGGGGGAAAAAGAGACAAATGAGTACAGGTCTCAGGGTTCAACTTAACTAACCCTGAATTATCATCTATCAACATGTATCTTTTCCCTATTTTTAGTGACTGCATCTTTATATGTTAAATGTACCTATATTTTTATAAGTCTTTTGGTTGTACCACGTCAGTTACTTGGGCTATTCAGATGCCTGAACTTAGAATGTCTTTCTAAACCTTCTGGTACAATGTCCCAAGAGAATGAGTAGACACTCTGTTGATATTCAAAGGTAGAAGAAATGAATGTGCCTCTTTATCACAACTCTTTAAAGTGGTATGAAATTCAACAGAATCTTTTTTTTTCTTTTCCTGTGGCTTTTTGTTTAGTCACCATTAGCCCTTCTAAGATAAAAAGTGACTGAATATTATGGAATACATAACAGGAAGAAATAAGGTTAGCATGTATAGAATTGGTCAAAATGTATTGCATTAAACAAAGAAACTATAGCAGTTGTCTACAATGTTCCATAACTGAAAGGTCAGATACAGATAGTCAGGGAAACAGAGAGAGAAATGAATATAGAATTTAAAATAACTGGGTTAAAGTTCTTGCTCTGCCATTTATTTAGTTTTGTGACTTTGACCATAATATTTAGCTTTTCTGAATTCCAAGTGATTCCCCAATAAATTGGAAATAATTATTGTACTTCCTGTCATAAAAGGTTGTGTTGATCAAACTAAGCACAGTAGCTATATAAGAGCTTTGTAATTGATACCCAAACAAAGGGAAAATCTTTGATTCATAAAGGGAACTTCACTCACACACACAAAAAGATCCCAAACCATCAAGAACTAATATTGATCACAAAACGTTATATTTCAAGGGCTGAGTATGAACCCATATCTTCTTAATCGTGGATTCCATTCACTATCTTATGATATCTCTCTATATACAAAGTGTTATATAAATTAAAACAAACATACAAACAGAAAAGTCACCTTTCAATCTGAGGGATCAACTTTCTGTCCATTGTTTATCTGAAATATTATCCGCTTTATTTAATTGTTTTCCCTGATGTTTCATCCCCTACTATATATAGCTGATCACTTTCCCAGAAATCATGGAAGGGAGAATCCATAGGGTGAGAAGGGAAGAAAGAACAAAGAACAAAGACCTAAACACAGAGGTTATGATGAAGTAATTGAAAGGAATTCTGTTTAAAAAATAAAAAGAGAATTTTTGATGCTAAGTAGCTTAGTTGTTTCAGCAGTCCTACTTTGCCACTACGTATGACTAACTAATCTAAACTTATAAAAGAAAAAAGTAGTTTTGTTAGTTTGTCTTTTAATTTATTCACTGCTCATTAGCACTAAGAAATGGGTGAGACAAAAAGATAAAATTAACTGCTTGTCAGTAATTAGGAATAACTTTGTGGAAGATAATTGGTGGAAATGTTGGAGGTATCAATTAAAACACATACATACATATATACAAATATATATGTGTAAAACTAATAATTTTTTGTCCATAATATCTCTATACCATATTATGAAGTATAATTTCTTAAAATGACTCTACTAAGATATGTCTGCCTTCTTTAAGGTCCTAGTCTGATATTTCAGGAATGGCATATGGGTAGCCCTGAGTTCTTGAAGATTATGTTGGTAGAGTGCAAACTCTGTAGAGCCATAGCTAGCTAGACAGTCTTCAACTGAAAAGTCAGTCATGTTGTCTGTTTCTAACCCTAAAGAAGCAGACAATTTACATTGGAGAGACCAAGGGATAAAGTTTTTGGCCATAATAAATCAGGAAAATATTTCTGCTAAGATAGGGAGGTTTTGAGATCTGTACTGTTGAACACAGATGAAATTGTTAACCTTTTGAAGTATCAACAAAGGAAAGACCGATTTATTGACCATGGTAGTATGTGTTCTGAAAATGCATCGATAATATTTGGGTTAGCATAAAGCATTGTGCAAAATTTCAAGATTTCCCTCAGTCTTTTCAGTTTACTAGGAATTCATGAGGGACCTGGAGGGAATAGAGAAGAGATAAATTAACAATTTAATAATTGCTTTGCTTGATTTGGGACCTAAAATTTTCTCTAATGAATTATTTAAATGTGATAATCTTTTAAAAATTTTATATAACAACTCTCAGTGACAAAGGCAGTCTGGCATTTTCCCCTCTTTAAGGTACTTGCCTCTTTATAGCATTTTGTGATTGTCAGCTTTAGCAGTTTACTCATTTGACATTTTAATCACCTCAGAATTCTAAGAAAAACAGATTACTCTTACTCTGAGTTCTGAAAGAGTTGCTGATTTTAAAGGTAACAAAAAAGAATAATTGGAATAATAAGACAAAACAACTGCTCTCTAATTATGAGACAAATGTAATTATCTGATTGGTTGTTGTTTAGTCCTTCAGTCATGTCTGACTCTCTGTGACCCTATGTACAATAGCATAGTAGGCCTTTTTATCCTCTGCCCTCTCCCAAAATCTATTTGAGCTCATTTTCATTACTTCCATGATACTATTATCCATCTCATTCTATCATCCCCTCCTTCTTATTCCTTCAGTCTTTTCCAACATCAAGGAATTATATAGCCAAAGTATTTTAATTTTAGAGTCCAATAAATAGCTTCCAATAAATAGCATAAAATAATTTTTCTAAAATTTGACTGTTATGACCTCCTTGCTGAACAAGGAACTCTCAAAAGTCTTCTCCAGCACCACAATTCAGAACTGTATATTCTGTAGTACTTAACTTTCTTTATAGTTCAACTTGAACACCTTAACATTGCTACTGGAAAAAAAAGCATTGAGTATCTGGACTTTTGTCAGTAAAGTGATGTGTCTGCTTTTTAATATAGTATCTAAATTTGCCATAATTTTTCTTCCAAGGAGCAAGGTCTCTTAACGGTATGTCTGTAATTACTATCTGCAGGGATCTTTAAGCCCAAGAATATAAAATTTGAATCTACTTCCATTTCTTTTCCCTCCATTTTCCAGGAAGTGATGAGACCAGTTGCCATGATCTTATTTTGGGGGATTTGTTTTGTTTGTAATATTTTAATGTTAAGCTTCTAATCAGTTTTCAGACTTTCCTTTTTCACTCTCATTAAGAGACTTCTTAATTCTTTACTTTCTGCTATCAATATAATATCATTGGCATATCTAAAATTGTTGACATTTCTCTTGGCAAATATAATTTCAGCTTTTGAGTTGTCTAGACTGGCATTCTGTGTGATGCATTATGCATATAAGTTAAATAAATGAGGTGACAATATACAGCCAATCTTAAACCCATCAATTAATCTATGTTCACTTCTAATTGTTGCTTCTTGACCTATGTACCTCTTTTATTATGATAAATGCTTGAATCCTCCGGAGATTAGTAAAATGATCTGATCTGGTACTCCTTTTTTCTTTGAGGACAAGCTACATGTTGTTGTGATTTGTACAAAGACTTTAGTGTAACCAATGAATCAGAAGTAGATGTTTTACTGGAATTTTTTTTGTTTTCTCCACAATCTAAATAAATGCTGGCAGCTTTGTATCTAGTCTCTCAATTTGTTTGAAAACCAGCCTAAACTAGTACTTCTAGGTTTCAATATTGAAGTCTGGCAAAATCTTAAGCATAACCTTGATGCTGTGTGAAATAAGCAAAATTGTTCAGTAATTTGAACATTCTTTGGCATTGCCTTTCCTTAGGATTGAGATTTAAACTGACCTTTTCCAATCCAGAGCATACTTGATTTTTTCAAATTTGCTGGCCAATTGAATGAAGAACTTGAATGATGAGTGCATCATCTTTTAGGTTTTAAATAGTTTTATTATAATTCTATTACCTCCACTGGCCTCTTGTCAGCAATGTTTCCCAAGGCCCACCACTTCATTCTCCAGAATGTATGGCTCTAGGTCAGTAACCACACCACTGTGGTCACTGGTGATGTTAAACTCTTTCTTGTATAGTTCTTTGGGCCATTTTTATTGCTTCTTCTTGATCTCTTCTACTTCTATTAAAGTCCTTACAATTTTTGTCTTTTATCATGCCTATCTTTGCATGAAGTATTACCTTGATAACTCTAATTTTCTTGAAGAGATCTCCTATCTTTCCCATTTTATTTTTTCTTCTATTTCTTTGCATTGCTCATTTAAGAAAACCTTTCTATTTAAGAAAATCTGTTCTTTGGAATTCTGCATTCCGTTGGGTATATCTTTCCTTTTCCCTTTCCTTCTTTCCTCACATATTTGCAAAAACCATTTTGCTTTCTTCCTTTTTTTCCCTCCCTTTGTGATATTTTGTGTTGCTATCTCCTATATAATATTCTGAACCTCCTCTGCCAATTGTTCTTTACTCTATTTATCATTTCTAATTCCTTAAATCTATTCATTGGTTCCATTTCACATTCATAAAAGATGTTATTTAGACCATACCAATAGAGGCTGATGGTTTTCCTTACTTTCTTCAATTTAAGTCTATATTTTGCAATAGGAAGCTCAAGGTATAAAGCTATAGTAAGCTCCAGTTTTTTATTTTAGATGATTGTATAGAGCTCCTCCACATTTGGTTGCAAAGTATATTGTCAATATGATTTTGATATTGAAAATTTGTTTTCTGTTTGTAGCATCACCTTTTGGATTGTTGAAAAAGTGTTTTCTATGAGCAATGAGTTATCTTGACAATATTCTATTAGTCTCTGCCCTGTTTCATATTGCATTCCAAGGATAAGCTTGCCTGTTATTCCAATTATCTTTTGATTTCCTACTTTGGCAATCCAATTCTCTATGATGAATATGGTGACATCTTTGGGGGGGGGCATTATTTCTAGAAGATGTAGATCTTAATAAAATTTAACAAGTTTGGCTATTTCAGCATCAGTGTTTGAAGTGTTGACTTGTATTAATGTGATATTGAACAGTTTGTCTTGGATTCAAACATTTATAATCATAAAATATGTTTTATTGACTATGAAGGCTAGTCCATTCTTTTAAGTAATTTTTGCCCACAGTAATAATATAGTAATATTTACCTGAATTAAATTCACCCATTCCTGTCCACTTAAATTAACTGACACCTAAGATGTCTATATTTAAACTTTCCAGCTCCTGTTTTACCACATCCCTCTCATTGGCATGTCTAAAGAGAAAACATTTCTTTTTTTTTCTTCTTTTTTATATTTATTTTTTTATTAAATCTTTTTATTTGTATAACATATGTATGGGTAGTTCCCCAACAATGATCTTTACAAAGCTTTCCATTACAAATTTTACCCCCAGCCCCCTCCCCTCCCCTACATGGCAGGAAGTCCACTACATGTTAATAATGTTGAAATGCTTGAGAAGTTATGAAAGAAAAAAACTATCTACAAGAAAAAAAAAGAATCAGAGAAAGGCAACACAATGCA
>JAJPUD010019135.1:0-27134 GCA_023553655.1 Myrmecobius fasciatus
ATAAAACCAATTCTAGGTTTTATTTATTAATTCCATGGTTTTCTTATTTTCAATTTTATTGAATTTCAAATTTGGTATTTAATTAAGGATTTTTTATTTGTTTTTTTCTAACTTTTTTTAGTTGTAAACCCAATTCATTGATCTCTTTCTCTATTTTTTTGCAATTAAGCATCTAAAAATGTAAAATTTCCTGTAACAACCACTTTGGCTGCATCCCATAAATTTTGGTATGTTGTTCTTCACTTGGATGAAGTTATTGATTTTGTCTGTGATTTGTTGTTTCACCTATTCATTCTTTAGGAATAGGTTATTTAATTTCTAATTAATTTTTGGTCCATTTTATCCTGACCTTTTATTGCATGTGATTTATATTGCATCATAATCTGAAAAGAATACATTTATTATTTCTGCCTCTCTGCATTTAATTTTAAAGCTTTTATACCCTAATATACAGTCAATTTTTGTATAGGTTCCATGAATTCCTGAGAAAAAAATAAACTTTCTGTCTACACTAAATTTTCTACAAAGATCTAACATATCTTACTTTTCTAACATTCTGTTGACCTCTTACCTTCTGTCTTATTTATTTTGTGGCTTGATTTTTCTACTTGTGAGAGAACAAGGTTGAGTTGCCCCCAGTATAGTTTTGCTGTCTATTTCTTCTTGCATCTCTCTTAATTTATACTCTAGGAATTTCCATGCTACACCACTTGGTGCATGTATGTTTAGTATTGATATTACTTCATTATGTATGGTACCCTTTAGTTAGATATAGCTTCCTGCCTTATCTCTTTTAATTAGATCTACCTTTGCTTTTACTAAATCTGAGATCTGCTTTTTTTTTTTACTTCACTTAAAACATAATAGATTCTACTCCATCTCTTTACCTTCACTCTGTAATCATCATTCTCCTTTAAATGTTTTCTTGTAAGAAACATATTGTAGGATTCTGGCTTTTAATCCAGTCTGCTATCCACTTCTGTTTTATGGGAGAGTTCATCCCATTCACATTCACAGTCAAAATAATTAATTCTGCATTTCCTGTCATCTTATTTATGCTGTTATGATTTTCTTTTTCCTTTCTACCTTCCCTCCTCACCAGTGTTTTGGTTCTGTTCCCCACCTCCCTCAAACAGTTCTGCCCGCTTTAGAGCCCCTCCCCTTTCTTACTTGTTTCTTTCACTCCTGTTTTCTCTTCTATTAGCTTTCCCTTTTCTTTTCCCCTTTCCCCTCTCATTTCCCTATATGGTGAGATAAGTTTCTCTGAGAAACAAAATATGTCTAATATTCTTTCTTTGAGCCAAATCTGATAAGAGTTAGAGATTTACGTAATGCTCATCTCCCTCCTTTCTTTCCCTCATTTTAATAGGTCTTTTTTGCCTCTTCTGTGAGATGTAATTTCCCTTATTTTGCCTCCTTTTTCCACTTTTTCCAGTACAATCCCTTCCTGCCTCTAGTTTCTTTTTCATATTATCATAATAAAATGAAATTATACTCACACTCTTTAAATATTCCCATAACAGATATATAGTTCCCAAGAGTTCTTGCCTTTTTTACCTTTTTATGCTTCTCTTGATATCTGTGTTTGGAGAACATATTTTTTTGTTCATTTCTGTTTTTTTTTTCACCAGATATAGATGAAATTTACCTATATCATTTAATGTCCATCTTCTTCCCTGAAAGATAATGCTCATTTTAGCTGAAGAGGTTATTCTTGACTAATTCAGGTTCCTTTGCCTTTCTGAATATCAGGTTCCAGGTCCTTCAATCCTTTAAAGTGGAAGCTATTAGGTCCTGGGTAATGGGGATCATGGCTCCTCAATATTTAAATTGTTTCTTTCTGCTGCTTGCAAGCTATTTTCTCTGATGTGATAGTTCTGAAATTCAGCCACAATATTCCTTGGAGTTTTCATTTCGGGGTCTCTTTAAGAAGGTTATTGGTGAATTCTTTCAATGGCTATTTTACCTCTTGATTCTAAGATATCAGAGCAATTTTTCTTTATGATTTCCTGTAAGATATTGTCTAGATTCTTTTTTTCATCATGCCTTTCAGAAAGTCCAATAATCCTTAGATTGTGTCTCCTAGGTCTATTTTCCAAGTCAGTTGTTTTTCCTAGGAGATATTTCATATTTTCTTCTATTTTTTTCATTTTTTTGTTTTTGTTTGAGTGATTCTTAAAGTCTTATTGAGTCATTTGCTTCCATTTGTTCAATTCTAATTTTTATTGTACTATTTTCTTCAATTACCTTTTTTAGCTCCTTTTATATTTGGCCAATTGAATTGTTTTGTTATTTTTTCCATTTCACAAATTTTGTTTTTCAATTAATTGGAATCCTCTTCATATCTATTTATATAGTGTTATATGCTTTTTCCATTTCATCAAATCTATTTTGTAAAGAGTTATATGCTTTTCCCATCCCTTCTTACAATGATCTCATTTCTTTTCCCCATTTTTCTTCTAACTCTCTTTTAATATCCTTTATGAAATCCTCCAAGAAAGTCTTGTGAAATGGAGATGAGCTCATATCTCCTTTTGGTGCTTCACCTGGAGTTGATTTTCCTTTAGGAATCTCAGGATTTGAAATCTGTTCTTTTTCTCTCCATAAAAGCTGGCTATGATGAGAGTTCTTTTTGTTTTTTTGCTAATTTTTTTTAAGTCTTGAGGTCTGCCTTTATGCAAAGTAGTGACAGCTGCTTTAGTTTGCCCTAGGACAATTCTGCTGATTAACTTCTAGTTCTGGGTAATCATGACTATGTCCTGTTTTCTTCTGGGATTCAGTGGTATACAATTTGACTTTTGTAGTAAATCTTCATCCCATACTTGCAACCAGGACAGATTAGCCTAAGAGGCTCACAGAAGATTCGAGGGGTATGGAAGCTGCAATGCTCTGACTGCATACCCCAGCTCCTTGCCCCAGACTCCCTGTGCTGTGGTTTGAGCTTGGCAGAATGTCCCCCTGCCTGTTTGAAACAGACCTCTTATGAAGTTCTTCCACGGTATCTTCTTCTGGAAATGTGTTGTACTCCAAATATTTGTGGGTGCTGTGACTCCCAAATCAATTTAGAGGCTTAATCTGCTGTTGGTTTGAGAGAAGGTCAGAGGAGGTCACAGAAAGTCAGGTCTGCTCTTTGCCATCTTGGCTGTACCCATTATAAATGAATCGTTTTGTATGTGAAATCCATATTTTCTCATAGATTCATTTTTTAAATTATAAAATGTATTAGGGAGATCCACATTCTAATGCCACTTTTTACATTTAATATTTATTTGGTGGGACAGTTAGGTGGTACAGTGGATAGAGCATGAACCTTGAAGTCAGGAGGACCTGAGTTCAAATCTGACATTAGGATCTTAATGTGTCCTACCTGTGTGACCCTGGGCTAGTCTCTTAACCCCAATTGGCTCAGGAAAAAATACATACATATATATATGTATGTATGTATGTATTTGGCCCTGAGAAACAAACTAAAATTTTCTGGGTCTCAATTTCCTTGTATGTTAAATGAGCAGCTATCTCACAGAGGTTTTCTGAGGATAAAATGAGATAATATACATGAAGCTCCTTGAAAGTTTAAAGTACTTTGCTGATCTGTACTCATAGACTTGAGAAGGACCTTAAAGGTCATTGATTCAAAAACATTCATTTTATTGAGGGAGAAAATGAGACTCAAAGAGGCTTATAAATGCCTTGTGCAAGGTCAAATGGGGGGCAAGTGATAGAGTCTATTTATGAACCAGATCTTTAGTTCCAAATTTCAAATTATTAAATCTCTCTCTCCCTCGCTCTTTCCTTCTCCCTCCCTCTTTTTTTTCTCTCTCTCTCTCCCCCTCTTCCCTTCTACCCCTTCTCTCTGTCTCTCTGTTTCTGTCTCTCTTTCACAAACACATTAATAATAATAATTATAAGCACTGCAATATCCAAATAATCAAAATCGTTGGTAACTCCCAGGGTCAATGAAATGATATATAATGGGCATCATTAACTGCCTTATGTGACCCATGGTGATTTGTGTATAACAAGTGAGATAAAATTTATTTACCAAGTAAATATATGATAGATAGACTAATAGAGTGTGAGGGATAAGAGCCAAAATATTTCACTTGTACCCATGCAATATGAAAATTTCTAGAGGAACACCTCCAGGACTTTGAGTAGAATATCTATAGAGAATGTAAAGGCAAACATTCACAAGAATCAGCAGAATATAATAGAAGAAGAGGACCTTTATAAATAAGATCATAGACTTCTCCACATATTGTAATATGTTTAATTTTCTTCAATTAGTCTGTTATTTTCTTGAAGTCTAGGACTAGCTTCCAACTTCTTTGCTTCTTCCATTGTGCTTAGCCGAGGGTCTGACCTATGGGAGACTTTCAGTAAATAGCCCTTGATTGTTTGACACTCTCCCTAGTGTAATTATGTATAAATCATTGTGTTCATTTCTCCTTTCAACATGTTTCGCAATGTAGTTAGTGGTCCAGATAACAATGTCTTCTAATGGAAATTGATTGAAATATAATATAATAGATGATGTTTTAAAGAACACATCCAAAAGGCATATTTTCTTAAGTTTGGCAATTTCCTTTCTTTAGTTCCACTGTTTGAAATGTTGTGAAGCTTGTAGAGTGCTCTAACTTTTAGCAAAGGAGTGCTGACATTATTGACATGACTTCTGGACCAGAAATCATGACTCTAAAAGACCAGTTAATATGCAAACACAAAAACAGGAAGTGTTTTTTTCCCCCTGCCCAATATCTCTAGAACATTGGGGGGTTTTATGGTATCATGATTGGAATACTCAGTTCGGGGCCAGAGTTCTGAAAGTGTGGACACCTGCTGAATGTAAGCCTGATTGGCTGGGTGCCTTTCCCAGTGGTGAAGTCTGTACTTGCACTTGGTTGGTTTCACTATCATCAGCAGATGTCACTAAAACCATTAGTAACTAATGGCTTGTTTAAAGGGACTTAATAGCTAATTTGTCTACTCAGAACAGCATCAACACAAACCTTTGAAAGCAGCATTCTCTTAAGTCATTAGAAAATTGAGTCTGTTGTCCTTTAATTTTTAAACGGGGGAATGTATTTCAAATCAATTAAGGCACAGAGACAAATGATCTGGCGAAGTTTTGACAGCAAAAGGGTCTTTGAATAGTCGATGAAAAAAGAGAGCTGGCATGCTGCAGCCCATGGACCAATGAATCAGGTAAAGGAACCAGCAAGGAGATTTATGTGATCTTAATATGAATAAGTTGCCTCCCCAAGGGCCATTAAATAAGATGTGTTTGTCTTCTCCCAAAGGCTCCCAGTGGTTTTTAATAATGAAAGCTTATATTTAAAGGCTTCTATCTTTTTTGTACTGCCTTGAAGGGCAAGAAAACATTTCTAACTCAAATCTTCCCAATTTTGTTTTTACTGATGAAGTTAGAGCTAATTTTTTATGCCTTTTTTTTCTAAAATCTATTTTGTCTGCCAACTCATTCTGTAGTTAAGATGTGACCATTATTGCTAATTTTAAATGAGTATAAAGTACTTCTGTCATGGGAATTAATATTTATTTTCAGGGATAAATGTTCAAGTTTAGGAAAGAGTCCTAGATTTAAAAACTAGGGATTTAGTTTCAAATTTCAGATCTATCAAAGACGTCAAACAAACCTTTTAGAAAAAAACAAGAAGGACCTTAGTAGAAGGTTGATTTAGTTCTCTTGATATCTAGTACCTAATTCACACTAGTCCCTTAGTAAACATTTGTTGAATAAATGAATTTGACCTTTATATTTTTCAAAAATCAATAAACAAATATTTGTTAAATAGCTATGTACTATATACCATACTATGTCTTGAAGATAAAAGAACAAATCCAACAGTTTATGCCCTAGAAGAACGGACCTTATATAAATAGATATAGTACATAAAGCACTGGACTAGAGTTCAGGAAGAAAAAAGTTCAAAACTGGCCAATGAATTTGTCTGTCGTATAGAATTTGTCAAGGTTACAGAGTCTACAGGATGACAGAATCAGAATTAGAAACCAGGTTTCTTCATTCCCAGCTGAAGATAGGAAATTAAGAAATATCTGCTGAATTAAGTTAAACAAGTACACGTTAGTGTGTGAGAATTTAACAAAATAGAACATATCATAGACTTGACATGTTATTGACATGATAGTCATAGAATTCTGATTCATTTTAAGTTAGTGTGATACATTGAAAATGAGACTTTCATTCATCTAATTATAAAGAATATTATTCCATTGGCATTTCTAAAAAAAGAAATCCAAATGCAGATATGAAAATGTATAGGGAAGTTGCTCTATCAATGTATTGAATAAATTTATTATAGATTTTATTTACTATAATTTGCATTTCATGCCAAATAACTACCTATGTAGAGTATGAATAAAATCAGTTAACCTGCTTAACCTCAAGAAAACTAGAAGATGGTGGAACGGGATATAGTAGTTTTCTTCATATATGTTGTAAGAGAAATTGTTGTAATTGTTCAGCTAAGCCCCAGAGAGAACAAGAAATGGAAGTTTCAAAGAAAATACTTAAATTTAAAGAGAAAAAATTCTTAATAATTATATCTATATTAATTATGTATTCCAGTGAGGAAAACTTTATGCTCTCTCTCTCACACATATCCCAAACTCCATTAAAAAACAAAAGTATGCTAACAAATTGATAGTTGAGCAAAAATGTCCTGCATTGACAGAGCTCTCTAAAACTGTAATGGCCTTCATCCAAATTGACTGGGTTGACTCAATGGAGGTTTCAAAGACCATTTCTACTGTTTGAGAGATTGCTAGAAGGTATACTTTCCAAGTAAGATTGGATAAAATAGACTTACTGGGACCTTTCAAATCTGAAATTCTGTAAATCTTTGATTCTGATTTTGGATGGTGATTAAGAGCAATATTCTACAAATAATTAAATGAACTCAAATATATACAAAACAATTTCTTTGTTCAGAATGAATATTTTTAAGCATTCAGGGACATTTTGCAATTGATTTCTCTGTTGAAGTGACTATGCTAAGTATTGAGGTACAGTGATTTAATGGCACAATGCTTACTTTTCAACAGCTTACTTAAGGAGGAAGAAGATAAAAATTTTGGCACATAAAAATAACACAAAATAAGATGTGTGGTTCACACAGTCACCTAAACAAAACACTCTATGAAAATTTGGAGAAAGAAAAAAAACATTTTAACTTTGCATAGATCATAGAATACTATATAGAACTTGAGATTTGAAGAAAGTAAGAATTGTGAAAAGCAATTCACCATTCTATCTTTTTTAAAAGAAAGATTCAAAGTGATTTCATTGAATTGCATCAGGATTTCGAGTTAGCCTGATCAAATGTAAAGAGATGGAATATAGTATGTTGAGGCTGAGAAATTTCAACTGGAGCGTATTTTGTGTGAAGAGAAGACAATGAAACATGTCCTAACATATTCTAATTGAAGAGATTCTAAAATGCTGTTTAAGTAATTTGTATTATATAATAAAGGAAATTGGGAGTTAGTAAACATTTTTTGAGCAAGAGAGTAATATAGTCAAATCTATCTAAACCTAATCATGGTCAAACCTTGAAATTATCTTGGCTTTTTGATAAAGATGGGTCAGAGAGAGATTGGAAACTTGAAGATCAGAAACAATTACATTATGATACTCCCAGTGAATGAAGATAAGAGTTAGAGGAAAAGATGAAGGCTTAGTTAGGGGAAGAGACAGATGCAAAAGTATTATGGAGGTTGAAGTTCTGGGTATGATTGGATATGGATGGTAAATAAGGGGAAAAAAGTCAATCAAAGTTTTGTAATGGTATGACTAGGACTATACTATACAAGAAACAGAGATAAGGAAATTGAGCGAGAAGTTCTTACAAGAGGAGCCACTACAAAAAATTTTGCACTGTTATGAATTTAGATTAGAAATTAAAATGAAATAGTAGGCATTTATAAAAATCAGAAAGAGTTAGGAGTCAGAAGAAGGAAGATATCTATTACTTTCATGTTTCCATTCTTTGAACAAAGCATTTGTTAAGCATCATGTTGCCAGAGTTTCTGATTTCCAAAACAGACAAAACAGAGTCAAGTGGATAGAGCGTCAGGAAGAACTACCCAAGATACACCTCTGATGTGTAAGGTGTGAGATCCTTGACAAGCCTTTTAAACTTTCAGTTTACTCCAGGAAACTTTGTAAGACTAAAGATTGAAGAGGAGAGACCTACCCACATTGGTATAGAGGAGTTTTTTTCTGGGAGCTTCTTATATGATATATGGATATATACATGTTTGTGTGTATGTATATATACATATATATCATTATAATAAATGTCATTAATCACATGTGTATCATTATATCATGCTTATATCAATAAAAATCCAGTATTTAATACTGTATCTACTTATGAACCAGATATTGTGCTAGGTGTTTATGATCAAGCAAATTTATCTTTTTAATACTCTCATCTATCCTTATATTATATTGCATTAAAATATGATTTTTTAAAATTATACTTTCAGTTTTTTATTTTTTTATTTTTTAAATTTTATTCTTGGGGACTTTTGCATTACAAACTTTAAATATTATTTCACATCCTAACACCCTTACACTTGTCTATTTTTATTTTTTTTAATTTTATTTTATCTTCAATTTGTGGGAAAAACAAGCATTACCATTAACATAATATAATAATTAAAAAAAAGATTATTGCACTTGAAACTGCAAAACTATTTTGTACAATTTCTTATCACTTTGAAATACAAAAAATATGTAAATGTGTTTCCTTTTGTTTTTTTTTTTCTTTCTTTCACCAATTCACTCTGCTCTAGGGATGGAAGTTATAAACAGAGAACTGAAAAAAGAGCTATAACTTGGAAGAATTCAGACTGTTATAGATAAGAATACTGCATAACAAAGTTGGAAATTTGAGAGACAATAACAAAAGATGATAATATTTGAAAAAAATGAAGGGAGAAAACATCCTTAGGTAATTCCCATCTCTCCACCCCAGAAACCCAGTCTAACTCCAAGAAGAGAAAAATTTTGATTTTTGTCTTTGAAACCCCTGGTCCTAAAACAGTGCCTGCACATAGTAGGTTCTCCAAAAAGAATTATGTAATTTGCTATTTCTGTTCAACCTACCTTCCCTTAAGATTATATACATGCAAAATGAGAATATAACTGAGTTTACTCCATAAATCAAAGGCTATTTAGTCTTCCTTTGCAGGCTGCAAAACCTTTAAAAATAGGGTTCTGCAAAAATACTTTAACAATCAATTATAATATTTTATATCCTGAATTATTTTTGGTGATACCTGAATCATCATTACTGGAGTGACTTTTCTTCCTTAAAAGAATCTACTCTTGCCTGGAGAGACTTGCATGAAATGATGCTGAGCAAAGTGAGCAGAACCAGGAGATCATTATACACAGCAACAACAATACTATATGACGATCAATTCTGATGGACATGGCTCTCTTCAACAATGAAATGTTTCAAACCACTTCCAATTGTTCACTGAAGAAAGCCAGAGTGAGGAATGTGAACTGTGGACCACAACATAACATTTTCATGCTCTCGATTGATGTTTGCTTGCATTGTGTTTCCTTTCTCTGATTTTTCTTTCTTGTAGATATGATTTTCCTTGCACAAAAATGATGTGTGGAAACATGTACACATATATTTTACTTGTCAAGTATTTTAACATAATTAACATGTAGTAGATATCCTGCCATCTAGGGGAGGGGTGGGGAGTAGGGAGGAAAAATTTGTAACAGAAAGCTTTGTAAGGGTTAATGTTGAAGAATTACCTATACATATGTTTTGCAAATAAAAATAAAATAAAATAAAATAAATTTTAAAAAATCAAAAAAGAATCTACCCTTTCTGAGAAATCAGAAACTAAATGAATAAAAATGTGTCAGGCTTCTGCAAAAAAAAAAGTCTCATTTGATCTCAAAATGAACCCTAGGTAAGTTCTAATATGCATTGATGAAGAAAGTGATGATAAGAAATTACTGGCCCAGGGTTATAGAGAAAATTCATGTGGCAGGATTTAAATTCAGGTCTTCCTGATTTCAACTTCTAAACTCTGAAAGTTGCCTGAGGGCAAAGAGAGAATAAATGGCAAAAAAAAAATCATTGTCACATGCTGGACTGCTTCCAAGTCCTCCTGATCTAATGCCAACTTTCTATCCACAATGACATGCTAACTCATATCTTTTTACATCTTGTTCAATATTAAAAGCAAATCAATATTAGTCCATAAAACAGGAATGACAATATGCTCTGTTAGTGTTTTAGAAAAGTAATGACAAGATGAGCCAGGGGAATATGTGTCAGAAATACTGAGTGGTAGACTTTTTAAAAATCCTTTTGGCCAAGGATAGTGTTCTAATAATAATAATAACAACAACAACAATAAAATCAATCTAAGCCTTCTGGTTTTTATTCTAGCAGTGGAAATATTAGAAATTAAATAGTTTGTCCTTGCATATGTTTTATAGTATGGGATGGATATAATGGGTCCCAGCCTGAGCTGGAATTTCTGTTTGCTGATTTTTTAATTAGTTAGAAGGAATCTCTTTTTATTCAGAAAGAAAGAATACAAAAGTTGAAAGAATTAAGTCCATAAGCATTGTTAAAAATACAAAAAAAACAGGACTTCTGTTTTATAAAAAAGGAAGATAAATATCCCCACCCCCTCCAAGTTATAAAATTATTATTTTTTTAAACACAGTTGGCTTCGGTTTAGAGCGTGGAAAAAAAACAAATTTCATTCTCTTGGGGCTTAATATGAGTACAGAGTTGACTAAGAGAGAAGGAGAATGAATTGAAATATTGTATTCATTACCACTGACCATGCCAACTATAAAAATGCTCTTCTGGTTTCAGAAGGGAAAAAGGATAGAAAGTTGTATGGAGGAGAAAGTGTAGGAGGAGAATAGGAGAATGAGTAAACAGGGCAAAAGAGGAAAAAATAAAAAATAGGAAGCAAAAGTGCATTTGGGAAGGAAACATTGGAAAGATACATCAGGGACATTTATATACCTTTAACAGTTGGTTAGTAATAATAAAATTTGCCAATAAAATTAAATGTCCCTTTCTCCATATCCTTCTACAACTACTTTGGAAATTTCATTTAATTTTTTATTGATACAATTGAAACAGAACAAAGCACTTGAACAAAATATGGTGGGAATGGATCAGTCTGTGAGAAGAGATCAGCCCAGCATTTAGGACAGCACCTGATAAAGAGTAAGCAATTAATCATTGAATGAATGATTGGTTGTTCTTTGTTATTATTTACCACTTAATATAAAACTTCTTCAAGTTTTAACTACTTAGATTTTCAAACATCTTCAAAATTCAGAAATGTTATTTATATTCTTAGAATTTACACATATATTTGTATTTTCTCTCCATATAAATATATTATATAAGAATAAATATAGCATTCTGAATTCCTACCTGTTATTTTAAATAAGCAAACCTGATGATATGCACCAACCTTATGTTAAGTACCAAACAGATAAATAAGTGATTCACTCAACAAGGATTTATATCCCTCTATTGATAGATCGATAGATAATACATAGGTATAAAAATGATAGAATGATAGATAAATAGATACATATATATATATATATATTGAAAAAATAGATGTAGAAAGTAGGGTCAACCTTTTTTTTTTGGTATCTCTAGCGCTTAGTGTAGTGCTTGTCACACAGCAGGTACCTAATACAGTTTACTGATTGACTGATTGACAGTTTAGTGAATGACCCATTGTTCCCTTAACTAGAAAGCTTGTGAACCCTTTTAAGGCAAAAGGTGTACCCTCTGTATTTTCTGTCTTCCCTGTAGCATCAGGACAATATTGTACCCATAGAAGTTTTTAATGAATGATTGATTGATCACTTGAACAATAACATATCCAGAATATTATACCATTAGGAAGAGAATAGAATGCCTTCTGTCCAAGGCAATGCTATAGACAAAGAACTAAATTTGAGTATTCTTGGAGAAGCTTTGCCAGCACTTCCAATGATCTCATTGTCTTTTAATGATATTGGGAAATGTCCATACCAGGCCACTTTGGGACTTTGGTTTGATGAGATGAAAAAAAAAATTATAATATTTGTTCACTACTTGTAATAATTGTGTGCTTATCATTAAATTTCTTTTCAATAGGGCTTATTAAGTATGCTTCCAAATTTAAAAAAATAAATGATAGTCTAATGGAAAGTCAAAGAAATGATCCATGTATGTACTATTGATCCAATCCAATTCATTATACATTTAAGAGATTCCTGAAATGTATAATATAATATGGTAAGTGTCTCAGGTGTGAAAAAAAAATCAAGTAATAGACCTTGACTTCAGGGAGCTTACTACATATAGAAATAGGCCTGGGCCTATGATTTCATTATTATAAAGATTTTCATGTGGAGTAAATCCCTCTATCAATGCATATCAAAACACCATATGCATTTATAATCTTGGAGAGGTTAAATAGCTTTTCCAGGGTCACTTGTAGTCTATATATTGGAGCAGGGATATATACTAATGCTATATAATTTGAAAGAAATAATACTAATGGATATAGAAAGAGGGAGAACATAAATCAGAAAACGGTTCTTTTAATGGCTAGTACTTGAGTATAGTATTGGAGGAACCTGAGGATTTTCCAAAGGACAGATGAAGAAGTAATGAATTTGAGACATTTTGGACCACTCCTGAAAAGTGGTGGTTTATGATGAGTGTATTAGAAGACTAATTTTGACTGGAATGGAAAATGTGTAAAGGAGCTGAGTAAAATAATGCCAGAAAAAAAGGTACAAGACAGTTTATGGTAGGTGGAGGCTTCAGTCATCCAAGGTATTTATCATATTCCTAAAACATAATCCAATACAACTTTTTTTCTGCCAGATCTTCTCTTGATTATTAAAGAGTAAGACTCAAGAATCAATCAAATGCAAAGTGGACTAAATATCTGTATACAATTGCCAATAAATAGTTCTTTGTCTTTTTTGGCTTGTTTTTAAAGTCCTGTTTAAACGAGGGCAAATGTTTTTTTAAAGAAAGAAAGCTATTTTAGTCTATAACTTTTAAAGATATGGGATCAACATTCAACTCAAACCTAGTTAGTCATTGTATGAAACATGTTTTCCCTATAGTCATTGATTGGATTGTATCCAACGTGATTTTTTTTCAATTTCAAGGTAGGGTTTGAAAATTGACCTTTCAGAGACCTCATTCTTTTCCTCTCTTACCCTCATGTTGTTTTGTATTTCCATTAAATTTTGGGTTCAGAAATGCAATTGCCAAAAAAAAAAGATTTGTTAGGTAAATGGCTGTAGAGCACATGCCCTGAAAGGCCAGTTTGTGGAGATTTCTATTACCTCACGTCTATTTTTGTTTCCAGTGCTCTATTTCTTCTCCCTCTAAAACTCTATTTCTGGGAAATGAGCATTATGACTCATGTGTAGAGCCCCATGGAGCTCTTTAATATTAAATATAGGAATCCCAATAAAGTTATGGATTTAGACACTTTCCTCAAAACTCTTTGAAATATGATATATGCCAAGCACAATTTGCTGGATTATCAATGGATATACTTGGATACAGAGAGAGGAATTAATGTTGTTGACTCACACCTGATGGGAATCTGATCAAATTCTCCAAATGTAAAGAGGCAGTTATATAGCTGCAATGTT
Organism: Myrmecobius fasciatus; assembly: GCA_023553655.1. NCBI lineage: Eukaryota > Metazoa > Chordata > Mammalia > Dasyuromorphia > Myrmecobiidae > Myrmecobius > Myrmecobius fasciatus. The sequence goes on from JAJPUD010019135.1 coordinate 13,727, forward strand.
CCTTGAAATAGATGTTGTTATTCATAGAAAAGTAAATAAAGATGATGGAGTCAGAAAAAGAAAGAGTTGTAAGGTATCATGGAGGGAAGGGAAATTTAGAGAAAGACAAAAGAAAGGGAAAAACTTCTGTCCCAAGAGGAAGACCTCTCCTGAGTATTAAGAACACCCAGTGATCTCAGAATAATAGATTTAAAATTTGAACATGAATTTAGTCCAGACTAGTCATTTTACAAATAATAAACTTCAGGCCTATAGAAGTTAAATGACTTGTTTGAGGTCACATAGACAATAAATAGCAAATTCAATATCTCAATCTATGTTTTGTGCCTCCAAAAGTTCTCTTTCTACTTTACTATGCTGCTTCCATTTTGTCAACTTCTAGTTTTAGACCATAAGACTTCAGTGTTGGTAGGAAACTTAGGGTTTATTATACAATTAAGGAATCATGGAATATAATGAATATACATGACTCATGATTGTTGGTAACCAACTAAAAAGGGTAATGGAAAAAATAATGAGATGATGATGATGATGATAATGATGATGATGGTAGTATTGGTGATAAGTAGTAATGGTGGTGGTGGAGGTAGACGGACGTGAAGGTGATTGTGCTGATGATTATGAAAATGGGAACAATGGTAGTGGTCATGGTGGGCAAGTATTTTAAGTTTTTAAAGTTAACAAATTATGTTGTGTATAATTTTCAAGTTATCCTTACAAATGCTGTGGGAGATAAGTATTTTTAAAATGAGAAAAGAGATTCAGCAGCTAGGTGCCCGATAGAATGCTAAACTTAGAATCAGATAGTTCAGTCGTGCCTCAGACACTAACTATTTGTGCAGAGTCTGGGTAATTTGCTTTAACTCTCTCCACTTCATTTTCTTCATCTGTAAAATGTACATAATAATAATACTTCAGTTCACAAGCTTAATATAAGGATCAAATAAGTTTGCATCTTCAAAGTTCATCACAAACCCTAAATGCTACTTAAATCCCAGCTATTAGGTATTTAGTTGTTCAGTGAGTCATGTCTAAAATATTGTGACCTCATTCAAGATTATCTTGACAAAGATACCAGAGTAGTTTACCACTTCCTTAGCCAGCTAATTTTACAGATAAGGGAATTGAGGCAAACTGTTAAGGAACTTGCTCAGGGTCATATCATTAAATGTGTAAATCCACAAGTGAAAACAGGAAGAAGAGTCTTTCTAATTCTAAGTTTGGTACTCTATTCATTGTACTACCAGCTATTAATTATTGCTTCCTGAAAAAAAAAGGAAGTTACTTGCTTAAGGAGTAACAGTTAAAAATATACTCTTAGTAAAATTTTTTACTTTTGGGTAGTTCTAATTGTCCTTCGATTTCTAGCCTAAATTTGTCTCTTTGCAATTTCCACCCATTCATTGCTTTGGGTTCTGCCTTTTGAGATCAAAGAAACCAAGTCTAATTCATCTTATAAAATCAAGCCCTTCACATATTTCAAGATAACTCTGATGACTAAATACTTCCAGTTTTTCACTTGATTCTCATATGGCATTCTCCTGGTTGTCCTTCTTTGGATATTTTTGTGGTGTTTCTAACATCCCTGTGACTCCCACTGAACATAAACACTAAATGGAGTCTGATTAAGGAAGTGTATTATATGAAACGTAATCCATGTAACATTTGCTTTGTAATATTTCCGTCCCCAGCAAACTGACTCCCTCTAAATCATATGAAATACTTTACCTGAAATATGGGATACATGGCACTCCAGTATCCAGCTTTATTAAGAAACTACTAAATATTGGACACTTTTAACTACTATTGATAGAAACAAGAAAAGACAATCTTGATCTCAAGTAATTCAGTCTAATGGGGAAAATAACATACAAAACAACTACATAAACACACGATACACACAACATGCCTGGGATACAATCAGTTCAAAGGGGATGGGAAAAGCTGAAGATTCAACTTGAACCAAAATTTACCCAAAGCTGGGGACTCCAGGAAGTGGATGTAAGGAGGGAGGGGTTCCAAGGCAGGGAAAATAATGGCTGAATTTTGCAAGAAACAGAAAGGAGACTGATGTCACCAGATTGCAGAATACTGTAGGAGTGCAAGATCTAAGAAAACTAGAAAAGTAGGAGGAGGTTATGAAGGGCTTTGGAAATCAAACAGAGGATTTATATTTGATCTTTCAGGTAATAGGAAGTCACTGAAGTTTATTGAATCTAGACAAGATATGGTCAGAAGCTCATTTTACAAAGATCAATTTGATAGCTAAATGGAGAATGAATTGGAGTTCGGTTAGGGAGAGGAGATTATGTCAGATTATGTAGAGTAATCTAGGCAAAACACTTTGCCAACATTAAAGCTTTTAATAAATAAGAGTCATTGGTATTATAATGAAAGAAGCTCGGATCCAAAAAAAAAGGAATGTATTTTCCTAAGACAGAACAGGAATTAGAACCTGGGACTTTTTTGTTGTTCACTCATTTTCCTGACAAATGTCCAACTCTTTCTGAGGCCTGTTTGAGGTTCTCTTGACAGAGACATTGGAGGAGTTTGCCTGTTCATTTTACAGATGAGGAAATTGAGACAAACAGATTGTGTGACTTGGTCAGGGTCAAGTGTTTGAGTTCACATTTGAACTCAGGTCTTCCTTACTCCATGCCCAGGACTTGCTGCCCCACAACAAATGGCTAACATGATATATTTTATAGGACTGGGCAGGAAGAACTGTGGAAGTGGGCTTTACGCTTTTATAACTGTTACTTATTCTTAACAAAAGTGACCACATTTCTGGCACAACAAATAAGCATAATAAGATTTCTGGAGAGTAGAAGAAAAGGAGAAACCCCTTTTCTTGCTTTGCAACATAATTTCTAGACAGGGTTGGGTGCCTGTAGTATTAGAGAAGGGGCAATTTCACATTAAGGACTGTTCACAGCTCTGAGTTTGAATATAACTGAGCTAGTGATATGTTGGTGGGCAAGCTGGGGTCACATGGGATGTTTTCCTCTGATGGCACAAAATAGCAGCAGTCCACTTGGACTCAATCTATAGGTTAATTGTTAATAGAACTTTAATTAGATGTAGTAGTTTGCAAAGCAGCATGCCAAATTGGGACATCTGATAACCTTCCTGCTAGGAGAGAGAAGAGGACTTTTATTTCTTCAGGGGATTGTTTTGTTCATGTCAAAGGCATGGAAAGAAACTATAGTGGCTTTTCTGGTTCCCTTGTCACCTAATGTCTTCCCTCTTTTATTACCTCCCATTTACACTCTATATATTTTGTATTTACAATTAATAGTTTCCATGCTATCTTCTTCATTAAAAATAGGCACCCTAAAGTTGGAGACTATATTTTTTTAATTTTCTTTTTATCTCCAAGATTTAGCACAGTTCCTGGAATTAGCAAGAGCTTAAAATGTTTGCTGACTTCTTAAAAAGTGATCATTTTGATAGAGTTGTTAGAACATTGAGAAATATCCCTATCCTTATCTCCAATGAGGGGTCAAGTGAGTGCCTAACATTCCCACACATTTAGTATTTGGCAGATCTAGGAATTTAATCTGTTGTTGCTGTTGTTGTTCATTTGTTTCACACTCGTCATGAAGCCATTTGGGGTTTTCTTGTAGTGGTCTGTCATTTCTTTCTTCAGCTCATTTTATAGATTAAGAAACTGAGTCAAGCAGGGTTAAGAGACTTGCTAAGGGAAATGTGGCTACTATGTGTTTAAGGCTAGATTTCAAAACAGGAAGATGAATCTTCTGACTCCACTTTCAGTGTTCTGTCCACTGCTCCATCTGGCTGCCCTGCATTCAGCTGAACTATTGAAGACTATTTACCTTGAAGGAACTGGTAGATTTTATACTTTAGTGACATTACTCTATATGATCCAAAGACTGAAGGGCTACACTAGCAGAAAAAGAAGACAGGTTCAGGGCTGCCTATTAATTAGGGAATGGTTAAACATGTTGTGGTATATGATTGTGTTGGAAAACTAACTTCCTATAAAAATGATAAGCAGATAGATTTTTTAAAAATATGAAAACGTTGCATGATATAATGAAAAATGAAATGAGCGGAGCCAAAATAACATTTATACAGTAACAGCAATAGTGTTTGAAGAATAATTGCATATGACTAAGCTATTCTGAGTATTTTAAACATTTAACCAACTACATATGTATATATTATATATATACATATATATATATAAATATAAGATTTATTTGTGCATATGTATTTTACCTGTGTGGACATTTATCTGTGTATATGAAAAATGATGGCCTTCTCTAGTATACTTTGTGGGTATATTATATATATAGTATATATAAGAAGGAAGACATTTTGAAACTTAAAATGTACCAAAAGGATTAATTAACTTAAATAAAAAAAAACTTAAAAGAAGAACAGGACCACTTTTCCTTGTAAAACCACAATAGTAAGCAACGAAAGAGTGATAAACCTAGACCTGTCAACAGGTAGAATGAGCAGAGTTGGGCTAAAGAGAACAGTCCTTTTATTAAAGAGACTTGTGGTAGAGACAAATAAGAGGGAATAGTTGGAGAAAGAAATGAAGACAAATAACAGCGTTTTGTTTAGAGGCAAGTTATTGTTGCAATACATTGGATTTGACATTTCAGGGAGTGCAAAATTTTTATTCATGAAGGAAGGAGAAAGATGAGATAAGAGTGGGCTGATGGAAGACCCCAACCAAAACACAGAAGAAAACCTAATAAACAAAAATAAAATTCCCAACCAAGAACCTTGCAAACATCAAAGTTGTGTATATTTACCAGCTAGAACAATGCCAAAGTATTTCTGAGCCCCAGGCAATATTTCACTTCTGAGACCATTCCTGGCACTTAGCACCCTATCTCAAAGGCTGGGGGCATTTTCAAATTGGGTGATTAAGGACTCCAAAGGAATGCTTGTAAAGCTTTTACAGGTCCTCTCTCCCTCTGTTAGCCCCACAACGCACAGAGTTCCAGGTCACACAGGCTGCTTTCTCCCATTCCCCTGATTGTAGAGCTAATATTACTGAAGAATAATCATTATAATAATAGCTTATCTTTACATGGTCCTCTAGGAGTTCACAAAAGACTTTCCTCTCTAGCAGCTTAAGGAGGAAAGTTATATATCAGATATAACTAGGAAAGTCAGTGAGTTTAGTTATCTTATCATCACCATCCCTTCTCTGAACACTGAAGAGGAAAAAGAAAATGAATATTTTCCACAGAAATATTTATTTTTTAATCTGGCATATTAAAAGACTCAATGACATTAAACAATTCCCAAATGGCAGAAGTAGGAAAAGTGGATGGAAGTTTCACATAAGCAGATTTAAAGTTGCAATATCAATTCTCTTAGGCTGACCAAGAAGTGTGGGTTCTCCCTAGAATCTCTAAAAAAAAGCCTGAATGATAACTTGCCAGTCATATGCTACAGTTGATTTCTTTCATATATAAGACTTCTTATGAGGTTTCTCATGGATATAAAAATGCATGTTTCTAAAAACAGACTTCCATAAAAATCGAATTAGAACTTCTAAAGACAATTCCAAGTTTTTCTAAACGTGAATTTGTGCATTTCCCACTGCCAACTGCCAGTACCATTCCTCTCAAATGACTGGTTTATATACACATAGATATATGTATGTATATATATATATATATGTATATTTATGTTTATCCACATGTATATATATACTTCCATATATGTATATATGTATTTGTATTTATTCCCTTTATATTTATAATGCATTGATTTTATTATTTATATGAACTTAACATAATTCATTAGAATGTAAGCTTTCTTTTTTAAAAAATTATTCTTTCTTTTGATTCTCACAAAAGTCCTTAAAGACCTATGCTATCATTATCCTTTTATTTTTAACAGATAAAGAAAGTGAGGCAAATGGAGATTAAGTGACATTGTATTTGTGTCCTCACACCCAGCACAATGTCTGGAAATATTGTAGATAGTTAAGAAGTATTTGTTCACTGACTGTCTTATATAAAATCATAATAACACTGCTTAAACCATGAACAATTGTCAAATGCAGAGTTTGGTCTAAGAAAAACAAAACAATATTACATTATAAAAATGATTAATTTCTCTTAATTTAGAGGCATGCTGCAGAGCTACAGTTGGAACTGAACTTGGGGTGGCTTTAGGTGTCAGGGTTATAAATACAAAATCCAGAAGTCAGGAAGGGGTTGGGGTGGTAGAGAATGGGTAAGCACCTTGTGGCTTACTTAGGTTTGACCATTAGTTCCCTAAACTGGGCTATTTCTCAGAGATTACAAGACTACCTCTAGGAACAAGAAAATGGGTCAGAGAGAAAAGTCCCCAGGGGCCTCTTAGTTCATTGGGAGTTGGCATAAGCCAAACTGAGGCAAAGTTCTGAATCCAGCAAATGAACACTGCAAAGTATCTTCGTATGTAAAGCTCAAGGGATGCTCAGTCTGCCTCCTTATTAACTGATTCTGATTCCCAGGTCAATACAGCATCTTCTAAGGGAGCTCAATCAAATGAAGCTTGTTAATAAAGTCATTAATCATTCCATTTTCCCATTCTAGTACAATGCCTCTAATATAGCAGATACTTAAGAAGTACTGATTGATTGATCATGTGAAAATCATGATAATATGGCTTAAACTATGTGCATAAGAAGACATTAATGTGAGTAATTATATTAATGCTTATGGTAGGGAAAATCAGTTAATTCCTAAGCCTTAGTTTCCTCATTTATAAAATGGGGCTATTACACCTATATTATTTATGTCATTGTATTGTTGGGATGATCAATTGAGATTATGCATGTAATTGTTTTGCATAATGCTAAGGTTTTGTAAGAACTAAATATAATATTAATAAATAATTCGGTCAGCAAAAATTCAATACATGCTTATCAAGTGGCAAAGTGGTTATATTGTTCAACTTGGGACTCAGGAAGATCAAAAATCAAATTCTCTCTCAGATAAGTACAGACCCATCACACTAAGCCAGTGACTTAAACTCTTTCAGCCTCAGTTTCCTCATCTGTCAAATGGGGGCAGTAATGGCACTTACCTAATAATCTAGTAATTCAAATGAGATATCATATAAAGAATTTTGCACAATTTAAATTGCTATGTGACTACTCATTAGAATTACTATAAGGAAACCTGGAAAAGAGGAGGTATAAGGCTTCTCATGGATAGAGAAATCCATGATTCTAAAATAAGATAGGGCCCATGTGCTAATTGTTCTTTATTTCTCAATATTATCTCTGCAGACCTCTATTGTTTCCCTTGACGTCTCACCAGCTAAGACTTTTTGGGTAGTTACTGCAATTAAATTTGGGATTGAGCACTCTACTATGCAGATATTTTCTACAAGTCTTTTCCTCTCTTCAGTCACTGCTAAATTCTTTAATTTTCTGCAATACTGGCTGCTGTTTGGATATATGAAATCATGGGACTGAGATTTCATGTGTTTTTGTATGTGTTTGTGCATGTGTATGCATGTGTGAGAGAGAGAAAAGAGAAAAGAGGAAAGAAGAAAAGAAGGAAAAAAAGAAAAGAGAAGAAAGGAGAGGAGAGAAAGACAGAGAGACACAAAGAGAAACAGACACAGACACACACTCAGAGTGACTGAGATTTCATCAAACACCAATTTCGCTAGGGGTCCATCTTTTCAGTTTATGCTCCAGAGCCCAGTGAGATGGTGTCCTCATATTAATTCCCCAATACTGATATATGGCTCTAAAATACTACAGTGCTATAAATCTATATAAGTTAAGTTTAAATTTAAAATATTTATGGAGAAGAAGCTTAAAATATTAAAAAAATATTAATCCAATTCCACTCCTCACCACCCAAGAATGCCCCCTGCCCACCCCCTTACTGGCAGTAGATGAATTAAATGCCAATTGTATAAATATTTGAAAGCTATTGACTTCTCATTATGTTCTTCCTCCATTCTTTGGTTTTTCCTTCACTGTCAAGTGGAGAGTTAGACACACAGATACATTCATGTATACTTGCACATATATATATATGTGTGTATATATTGTACATATATGTGTGTGTGTGTAACACAAAGTGAAAAATGTGAAATTAACACTATCCTCAAAGAATTTTACCACATTAGACCATCTTTGACAACCCCTTTCTCTTACTACCATACCTACAACAACCTTGTAGACTACATGTAGAAACTTGGTAGAAGTCACATAATTTTTATTTTTATAAAGTTTTATGTGTGTATATATGTATATATATATATATAATATGAGAAATTTGATACATAAATATCCATGTGCACATATACATATGTGCATATATAAAATATTGGAGGAATTTTAATTAGATAAAATTATATATTATGTACAGATATATATGTATGTAAACACACAGTATATACATATTTCTAGATATTGTATTCTACACATGCACGCATACCAACAATAAACATGCAAACAGAAATGGCTTGTTTTTTTCTTTTGTGTTCTCCAGGGGTTTATGTAGGTCCTGGATCTGAGAAGACACTAAACAACAGCTTGTTGCATAAATGAATTTCAGTAAAGTCATTTTATTCCTTGCTTTTTCTTCCCATCTTAAGTACTAACTCTTCAAATACTTAGCTTTCTACCTAATTTTAATAAAGGGAAGCACAAAGAAACTTACAAAAAATCTAATGATTAATTTCAAAGTTAATCCCTCAAAATGAATGATTTATAAGGAGTTACCCCAAATTCCTTCATGACATATGAACTTTTTCAAGCTTTATGGAAGTAAAAAAATAAGTAATCAAATGAATGTTAATAATCACCTGCCCTGCTAACATTATATAATTTGTTAATGTCAAGGAAGTTAATGTCTCTTTTCTTTGAATTCTAAATTGAATGGGGCATAGGGGAAGTAGTAATATCAGAGGGAAGAGTAGTGGACTTGGAAATCAGGAAATCAGTTTCTCTTCTCTAGTTTTGACTGTATAAACTTCAGATTCTTCAAATGCAGATATTTACAATTCTACTTGTACTGCTTTTCTCTCCTAAGTGTTGGAAAGAAAATGTTTTGTACAAGAATAGGTCATGTTTATGTAATAGTTTATAAAGGTACATAGTAGAAGAGACTGGTATAAGAAAACATTGAAAATGATATGGTGAATTCCTTTGTTTACAATGTTTATTTCCAAATATTTTGGTACCAACAAATTACTTTATTAAAATTTTATGTTTTAAGGAGAAAAATATTTATTTAAGCATTTTAATTAACATATAGTTATCACTTTAAGGTAATGTGATACTTTAATACATATGTACAAACCTATTTTAATAGTATTTAACAAATTTTTAGCCTTTTTAATCTGCATTTTTTTCTATTTTCTTTTTGTTTAAGGATTTCATCATTGTTACTCATGCCTCAAATATCTTAAGTACAACTTTGATTTTTAAAATGTTTAATTCCTTCATCCCGAACAGTAGAGTCACATTTTTTGGTCTTTTAAAATGGTGAAATATGGAAATAATTATTCTTTCATATCTTGGTGAGAAAGGTGGATTAAGTAAAGTGAAGAATCAGAAAGACCCATCTTCCTGTGTTTGAATTTGACCTCAGACATTTACTAGCTGTGTGATCCTGAAAAAGTCCCTTACTGAAAATGAATGCAGACAAGATTAGAAGGGTAACAGTAAACTGGGAAAATATTTTTACATTCAGAGGTTCTGATAAAGGCCTCATTTCTAAAATATATAGAGAATTGACTCAAATATATAAGAATTCAAGCCATTCTCCAACTGATAAATGGTCAAAAGATATGAACAGACAATTTTCAGATGAAGAAATTGAGACTATTTCTAGTCACAAGAAAAGGTGCTCCAAATCACTATTGATCAGAGAAATGCAAATTAAGACAACTCTGAGATACCACTACACACCTGTCAGATTAGCTAAAATGACAGGAAATGATAATGATAACTGTTGGAGGGCATGTGGGAAAACTGGGACACTGATATATTGTTGGTGGAAATGTGAATGGATCCAACCATTCTGGAGAGCAATTTGGAGCTATGCTCAAAAAGTTATCAAACTGTGCATACCCTGTGATCCAGCAGTGTTTCTACTGGGCCTATATCCCAAAGAGATTTTAAAGGAGGGAAAGGGCCCAACATGTGCAAGAATGTTTGTGGCAGCCCTTTTTGTAGTGGCAAGAAACTGGAAACTGAATGGATGCCCATCAATTGGAGAATGGCTGAATAAATTATGGTATATGAATGTTATGGAATATTATTGTTCTATAAGAAATGACCAGAAGGATAATTTAAGTGAGGCCTGGAGAGACTTGCATGAACTGATGCTCAGTGAAATCAGCAGAACCAGGAAAACATTATACACAGCAACAAGACTATACGATGATCAATTCTGATGGACATGGTTCTCTTCAACAATGATGTGATTCAAACCAGTTCCTATTGTTCAGATGAAGATAGTCATATATATCCAGGGAGAGGCCTGTGGGAACTGAATGTGAACCACAAAACAGCATTTTAACGCTTTCTCTGAATATTTCCATGCATTTTGTTTTCCTTCTTAGGTTGTTTTTTTTTTTTCTTCTCTCTAGATCTGATGTTTCTTCTGCAGTAAGATAATTGTATAGATATGTATACATATATTGTATTTGTCACATAATTTATCATATTTAGTATGTATTAGATTACCTATCATCCAGGGCTTGGGTGGGGGGAAGGAGGGAAAAAGCTTGGACCAAAAAAAAAGAAATTTTAGTAACAATTGTAAAAAAAAAAAGTCACTCCAATTTGCCTCAGTTTCCTTATCTATAGAATGAACTGGAGAAAAAATGGCAAATCATTCCACATTTTCTGCCCAACAGCAACATTTTTAATGAATCACTGCAGTAAAAGGATCACTGGACCAATCCAGACGATCAATAAAATCCAATAAGATTAATGTCATTTTTAAAAAATCAATTGTGTCTGGTGCTGATTCAGTGTTTGAGATCTTAGTCAACTATCTGACTTAAAATTAGTATATTTCTAGTATCTTCTCTTATATTCCCAATTCCAAACCTCAGCACTTCAGATTATTTTGAAAGTTCTGTTCCCTTTCTACTTTCAACTCTATTGGATCTATTTGTAAAAAAAAATGGCAATCAAGCCCACCCAACTAGATCCTTTTTGACTGGCACATAAATGAAGTAAAGGTAAGCCAAAATAAAGCATACCAGAACTAAATCCTTAGCTTTTTTTTTTTACATTTGTCAACAATCAAGCCCCAGACTTTTGCCCTGCATTCTAGACAGTTCTGTCTATTTACGTGGTGATAGTCTAAGTATTTTGTTAAATGAATAATCTAGATTGCTTACATTTTATGAAAAAAAAAAACAATGGTTATCTCAGTTGAGTTGAAATCACTCAAAAGTTAGTACACATTTCAATTATTTCTCCAACTGAAGTGTCTTCATGTAGGTTTCTCCATGATCATAAAAATGAAAGATGCCTTAAGTAGCTAATCAGTTGTGAATAAGCACTTATTATGTATTAACTATGTATCAGACATGGAGTGAAGTGTTGAGGGTACAAGCTGACAAAAAGCATCCCTTGTCATTAAAGAGTTTATTTTCTTTTGGAAGAGATATGATTTAGTAAATAAATAAATATATTATGTGTATGTGTGAAAATAAATACTGCATTGTGTAGAAGTAATGACAAACAGCTTTGTTCCAATTAATCAATGAGGGTATCGAGAAGAATATGTTATTTGCCCATTTTGTGTTTAATAGAGGTACGAGTTGTCAGGTACAAGGGAAGTAGTACTCATTCTCTAGGAACTTGAATTTGAAGCATATAAAGTATATACAGTAGGGAAATTATCTCAACCAAATGACATCTCCAGGAAATGTGTAAAATTGAACTGAGGATGGGAAAGAGATAGAAACCAAACAGAAAGGCAAGAAATTTATAATGCTAAATAGTTGTACCTCAGAAACCCTGTTTCCATTAAAGCCCAATAGTAAAGTCCCATGCCCTTTGAGACAAACCAACAAAGTCCCTAACCCAGGGCCAGTCACCAGATTGTAATCATAGCAACACAGAAACAAGACCCCACTCCTTGGGCAGGCCAAGAGTTAAACCCCACATCTGGGGAAGTCAAAAGAAATAGTCCAAGTTCCAGTACGAGCAAGAAGGAAGTCTATTCTCCAGTGGAAGCAAGCATTTAACACTGAAGCCCAGTGAAAGCCAGAAGTAAGACACTGAGTCAAATAATAATAATAATAATAATTAATAATAATTAATAATTTTCAAATAACCAGTGCAGGAACAGATTAGAACTCACATAAAAATACCATCACAAAAAAGGCAGAAAATTATCAAAAAATAAATAATGAGGGGGCGGAGCCAAGATGGCGAACTGCAGACAGCTTTCTCTGTGAACTCCCTCCGACATTCCCCCAACCCAGACAAAGTAAGCCTTAAAACTGGTTTCCGAGTGAGGTCCTCGCCAAGCATTTGGACTACAACGCACTTCTATAAAAGATCTACCTGGAAAGAACTCCGGAGAAGGTTAGCCTCAGGGGAAATCGGCCTCTGGTCGCAATCGGACTCCAGCCGGGGCGGAAGTCAGGGCTGCGATAGAGGGGCGGATTTTGGGCACCCAGAAAGCCCCTGGGAGACGCCTGGACCACTTTGCTCTGCTTGCGGGCAGGTGCTTTGGCAGATCTGCCTTTGGAAGGGGGTGGATGAGAACAGCTGAAAACGTGGTCCTGGTGCGAATCTAGCCCGACCAGCCTCAGACCGGAAGTCAACTCGGCAAACTGCCCCAGGGAAAATATAAATTGTTGCAGTTTTCTCGGCTTTTGACCAATATCCCAACTTTAAATCATGAGCAAGAAGCAGAAGAGAGCTCTCACCATAGAAAGCTTTTACGGAGAAAAAATAGAACAGTCCCCAGATCCTGACATTATGAAAACAATCCCAGATGAAGCCACAAAGGCAGACTTAAGTTGGTCTCCCTTTCAGAAGGCTTACCTGGATGATTGCATTAAGAATCTCAAAAGAGAGCTAGAAGAAGAATGGGGAAATAAATTGAGATCAGGGCAACAGAAATATCAAAAACTGGAAAATAGGACTGGTGAATTGGAAAAAGAAAACAGTTCACTGAAAAACAAAATTGGTGAATTGGAAAAAATCACCAATTCACTGGAAAATAAAAATGGTGAACTGAAAAACAAAATTGGTGAATTGGAAAAAGACAACAATTCACTGAAAAACAAAATTGGTGAATTGGAAAAAGACAACAATTCACTGAAAAATAAAACTGGCAAAATGGAAAAAGAATGCATTGAATCCAGAAATTCAATTGGCCAGCTACAAAAGGAGCTAAAAAAGATAACTGAAGGAAATAATACT
>JAJPUD010019136.1:0-27132 GCA_023553655.1 Myrmecobius fasciatus
AGTGTCAATCATCAGATGTTATACAGTGGATGTTGGGTGCTTGAAATGAGCAGGAGTGTCAATCATCAGATGTTATACAGTGGATGATGGGTGCTTGAAATGAGCGGGAGTGTCAGTCACCAGGTGTTCTATATTTTGGATCTTGCTTGGCCAGGCATTCCAAAATTGTAGTAGTCCATCTCAATCAGTGTGATTATTATAATGACCCACTGTTACCCTTGAGTGTCATTTTTAGCCCAGCTAAAGAATGGGTCTGTGTAGAAATCTTATAAGGATATAGAAGAGAAAATAATTTGTTTGGAATAGTTTCCGTTTATATTTTCCTGAACACTTAAAGATGGACTTAAATGCTATCTTTGTAGTTACCACCTCATTTCAGATGATGGCAATTTTTTAAAATAATTTTTTTGCTGTCTCATTTTTTTATATCAATAGAATGTTTCTTAATATGTATGCCTCCCCCAACCTCTTCCCAGAAAGACAGTCCGTACAATAAATAATATTCTTTTAGGAAAGAAAATTCAACAAAATTGATCAGTGCATTGAAAAAAGTCTGAAAATATATGCAGTCTTTCACATTGGAGTGGAGTGGGGTATGGAGAAGTTAATAATTTCATTGTGATTACAGTAAGATGTGCCAAAAAAGAAGCAGTAGGGTATAATGCAGAGAATGCTGGACCTGGAGAATTTGAATTTTGCCTCAGATAATTAATTACCAGCAATGTGACCCTGTGTAACTTCTCTATGCTTTATATAGATGTTTCTTTATTGAAATCTGATACGAAAAATGAAACTTTTAAGAAGCTGCATAAGAGAGTGATCACCTTATTTAGGAAAAGGTTATCTCGCTTTACAATGGTATTTCTTGGATTATTTCTGCATGTAGTGAGCTATGATAAAATAGGCTAATAAATATAGCCTGTGCTCCCAAAGATCTTAGGGCTAGCCTTAGAGAACCCAAGTTCAATCCTAGCTCAGATTCTTAAAAAAAAATTTAGCAGTTTAATTAATCAAAATCTACCTTTTTACCCTATTATCTAACCTTTCCCTGCCCCCAACTGAGAATGAGAACACAAGAAAAACCTATTACAAACACATATAGCCAATCAAAACAAATTTCTACATTGACCATATCCAAAAATATCTATCTTTCTCATTCTGTATGGAGTCCTTCACCGATCAGGAGTTGAATGACTTGTTTCATCCTGATTGGTCATTACGCTGGTAAGGGTTCAGCACAGTAGTGTTGCATCATGTTTATATACTATAACATGTTCAGCCATTCCTTGATTGATGGCATCCCCTTTGATTCTCATTCTTTGCCACATCAAATGGTAACAAACATTTTTAGTTTGTTCTGCTTAAAGTTAATCCCTCCCTTAGTTTACCCTTGCTTTACATCCTCCTCTCCCTTTCCTTGTTCTCTTCTAATTCCTTGTAGAGTGAAATGTATTTCTGTAACTAACTTTGTGCTGAGCTTGTGTGTGTGTGTGTGTGTGTGTATGTGTTTCGGGGTATGTGGAAAGTGTTTTAAGTTAAAATTGTTTTCAGAAATTCAAGAACCTTTTTTCATAATTTAAAAAATTAAGTTTTATCTTATTTTCAGATCTGCATTCTCTCCCTCTCTACCCCCAACAAACACAACTTGAGAAAAACCTTTTAGTTTTAAATGATTGATGGTTGGTGTGGAAGACTGCTTAATAAGAGTATGTAAAAGCTAGACAGCTACCTCTTTAAAATGGTTTGTCTCCCAGGTTTTTGGGAGCTCCATGTAACTAACCGCCTCTTTCCCCAATGCCCTAACCACCCAGCTGGCCGTCCCTCTGAGTATCCACTTCCTGGGACATTCCCAGGGATGAGGGGGCGGCTTTGTCTGTTGATCCGTCCCTGCTTTTCCCTTCCAGTGTGGCCAGCACAGTCAAGCACGCGCTGTCCGTCTGGCTGAGTATTATTGTGTTTGGGAACAAGATCACCAGCCTGTCAGCCATCGGGACAGTTCTGGTGACTGTCGGTGTGCTGCTCTACAACAAAGCCAAGCAGCACCAGCAGGAGGCGATGCAGAGCTTCGCCATGACTGCCAGCCCAAGCCCCCCAGAGGATTCGGAACCACTGATTGCCAAGGACTCCAAGCCGTACCACTGACCCTGGCCTGCCACTGCCGTCTGCGCCCCGTGGAAGCTGCTCCTCTGCTCACGGCTGCCGTCTTGATTGTTCCTTTAGATGAGCAGGTGGGGACTGGGATGGGGACCAAGGCAACTGTACAGTGAAGAAGCTGCACGTTCTGCTGCCCGAGTGCTATTCTAGGAGACCCGAGTGTCGCCAGCGTTAGTGAAAGGCGTTTCCTTCTCCTGTCAGGAGAACTGCGACAGGAGATACAGGACAAGAGACCCCAAGCATCAGTAACCTGGAGAGGGGCAGCTGCAGTCTAGTACTGTCACCAAAATAATGTGAAAAATAAAAAGTGACCTGCCACTGTCTCTGAACTTATTGTTGGGAGCTGGAACGGCGTGCCCTGCAGAAAACAAGCACCGTCACCGTGCTCCTGTGGAATGAGCTGGGGGCAACCCAGGACGTCTGTGGATGATGTTTGGAAGCTGTGAAACTGGAGCTCGAGATCCAGGTGCCAAGGTGTATACTGCCCACAGAGATCACTGAGCTTTCCCGTTGGAATTCGCTAGAAAACCGAGAACCCAAGAGAGTTTTGGGGTTCTCCGATTCCTACATGCCCTTAAATTAAAAAGAAACCAAGACTGATGAACCTTGTTAGATGATCACCCCTGGGGGGGTTTCAGGACATTTTCCTTCAGAATCTGTGATAAGCCTTCAGCCCAAAAGGATGTTCCCAGGGCTGCTTATTGGCCAGAAACAGCAAAGCTGGTTATCCTGGGGACCAGAGGTTTGCTGAAGTGATGATGGTTCTCTGTGGAACATGAGGCGCTGGGAGAATGTTGATACCTACCTTGCGCACCCTTTTCCCACTTTTCCCCTAAAGGAGGAAGATTGAGGCAAGGGCCAGAGTGTGGTCCCTGCTGTCAATACCTCTATGCTTTGCCTTTAAAAAAAAAAAAATCTCATAACCTCCATATTAAGAAACAAGCAAACTAGTGATAAATCATAGCATGAAATATGTAGGAAAAAGGGGTCGTTTCACAGGCTTGCTTTAAATTATGGAGTGCAATAAAGAAAGGAGTGTCCCTCCTCGACCCCCTCCACCCCAAGCTCTTTAGAAAACCATGCCGTTCTCTTGTGCTGAAGGGATTTCCCTTTGTGTCCAGTTGACCAGCTGAGCGCACCCATGTACCAATCCATGGCCCCCTGCCTCTTGATGGTGTGGGGGAAGGAATGGAATATTAACTGTTAATTCCTGGCTCTGGCTGATTTATAACAAAATATCTCATATGTTGTAATTGTTTGGGGTCTTTTAAGAATAGGTATACTTTTTTGGTTTTAAATTTACTGTTATATAATGTTAATGCTGGGTAGTTTTCTTTCTTATTTAACATTGATGGGGCTAGAGCTACCACTACCTCTTCCCCCCCCACTTTTGCCACTCATTGATTTTATGAAGATTTAAATTTTCTTTCTTCATGACTTGATAAGTATAGAAAGAAAGCTGGTAAAAGGGGTTAGTGTTTACATTTTTGGTTCAAATAAACCCTTTAAAATGATACTATTGTTAAAAAAGAAACAAGTAGATAGATGGGCTTTAGAGCAGATTTTAGGGAATGAAAAATTGTGCTTTGTAGGAAAAGCTAGAATCTCAACTAATAGTTTGTCTTCTTCCTCCCTCCCTCCTTAGCTCCAAGTGCCCTAAGGAAGGACCCTAATGTCTCTTGTGACCTTCCCTTCTGTTTATGAGGTGGCCCCATTTCAAAACTTCTTGTCTAAAAAGTGCAATCTGTATCATGAAACCAAAGTTTCAGAAATTGGCTCAGTATTCCAGCTTCTCCCCTGCTGGTGCCGTTGACCTCCCTGGAGTGATTTGTAAGTTGAATTGTCAGATCAGACGGAATTACTTTAGAATGGAGTGATTTGGAGACAACTGAGCTGTTTTCTACAGCCTGACCTCTGAGCTTGGAGGGCCATTGAAGGGGGAAGTGGAAAAAGCAGAAATTTCGGTGATGTGTATTATTGTAGTGCTTTCTAAAAAACATTCTTCAGATTGAAGTTTTGGGTCTCAGTGATGGTCTATACTGGCATTCTATCCCCATTTTTAACCTGGGGAAGGAATGAAGAAAGGGATTTCTATAATGTGAGTTTTTCAGTTTTTCATGCTGTCTATAACCATGATGATTCTCAGAATTAGCTGGCTGACAGTGGGATTTTTTTTTTTTCTGGGACTAATAATAGAGAGGAGGGCTACTTGGGGTCCTTTATGTTCTACTGTTCCCCTCCCCCATCTCATTTCCTGTGCCTGCTGCCCAGCTTGGCCTCTCATAATTATCTCATTATCTTTCTGCTTGGCTTCTCACCTGGAAAAATGTAAAATGCTTTGAATCACTACTCTTGTAGATCAGATCTCTCTGAAACAAAGAGCAATAATTAAGTCTCATTAAGTTTTGCCTGTTTGGAATGGCCTTCCTCCAAAGAGGAGAGCAAACAGCAGCAGGCCTTTTAGCTTGCAGAGACCTCTTCAGTTAAACTTATGTATACAGTGGACTTTCCAGATTTGTTTACTCAGACTCAGAAGAATTTTGTCTTCGGTGACATTTACTTGAAACCACTTTTCCTTTTTCTCTTGAAAAGAGAGGGTGAAATTAAAGAAAACTCACTTCCTATTGCTGTATTGGGGGCGTGGAGGGAATCTGCTGGTCTGTGAAGACAAATTTGAGATGATGTCACCAAGTCACTAAATCCACACCTTCCGCGTGATAGGACACTGACTTCCGGGTCGTCTTCATTCTCACCATCTTTCCTTTCTCCCCCTCTTGAAAATAACACACAGCTGGAAAGGGCTTAAAACTTTGGTGGCTGATTGCCGAATTGCTGAGAGTTGGCATTTGCACGATTTGTTGCTGATCAAGAATGACAGATCCCCTGGAATCTGCTCTGTGGGTCTTGAACAAGCTTCCTAAGACCTCTGTTTCCTCAGATCCAGTAGCTCTGAAGCTGCCTGTAATCTAGATTTAAGAAAACAAAGAAAAAGAAAATGCCCAACTCTCGTGGGAGTATTCAGACCTACTTAAGAAATTTGTCCTCCCAAGAAAACCCACCACAGAATCCAATCCAACAACTCAAAACACAGATTAGTAATATGAATTCGTTGCTGAATCAATAGATAAGGCAACAACATATTACACAATTATTTCTGGAAGTCTTTTATCTAGTGATGTGGAAGACTTCATATTTCCTACATCCAGCAACCAGACTTGGGGACCTCATTTTAGACTGACCGTCCTGGTTCCCCATTGAGTCATACAAATGCCATTGGTAGGCGTTCTGGGGTCCCTTTACACCCAGGGAATGTAAATGTACAGAAATGGTCTATTTTTGTTAGCTTTGGCTAAGGCATTTTAGCAATGATAGCCCTTTTTACTTGAGCCATCATTAGTCTGTCCATGGGAACAAATATGTGTTTTGTTAGTATTTCATAATTAACTTGGCACTGGTGTTCCATCTAGATCTTATGTTCGTTATCTGTCATTTGTGAAAGAAAAAAAAATTTAAATCCATTCCTTTGAATTTGGTCCATTTCCTTGATTGGGATAGAGATATAGTATGGCAGAAGTGGGGTTGGGTCCTGGCCCACCGTCAAGCCTGGCTTCTGATCCTGAGAAAGTCATTAATCTGTCATGATCCCAGGCAGCTCTCCAAGATCCCTAAGTTACAGAGGTTGATCTACATAGTTGAAAGGTGTTCCATGCTAGAAGCTTTCTACGTGGATAAAATGTAGGATTTTATTCACAGTTCCAGATTTGTGTGGGGCAGTGGAGTTGGAGGGATAGGGAATATGGCTTCTGACCAGTCATTGACATGTATTGTTTCCAGTGCAATCCTATAAGCATTTATTAGCCACCTACTAAACATAAGACACTAGGGATATAGAAAAAAGGCAGTGTGTCGTAGTGGACAGAGGGCCAGTTTTGGAATCAGGGAAACCTAGGTTTAAATCCTGCCTCTGACACTGGCTACATAACCCCTAAACTTCTTGGTGCTTCCAGGCCACTCAGAGAGTACAAGTGACAAATGAGTAGCCTATCTGCAGTGGTAAAAGGATCTTCCACACCAAGAGTTCCTTACCTAATAAAATTTAATCTCTGTGCCCTTCCTAACACTAATTATAAAACAAAGAAACAAGCAGAAAAGCTTAATTGATATGGACTTCTACAAAATTTTTCAGTCTATGAAGACATTTCCATTGTTTCTTTGAGTCCCAATAGATATATTTGTGGTTGCCCTTTTTTTTTAATTGGTTAAAAGCCATTGCTGAGCATAAAGGGATTATGTCAGTAATCTCCAGTTGCACACTAATTCTACAGTCCAGGGCACCCAGTCTCTGGCTGTAGAATGGTTAAAGGAGAAGAGTGGTAAGGCCTTAGTTTTTTTTTTCTTAATATCTGATTGCTGTTGAACTGTTGGAAGATGTGCAGGACACTGTCCTTGAAGAGGACTGTGGCTTGTCTGGTGGATTCAGTAGGCTGATGTACACTTAGGATTTTGAATATAGCTTTTTGAAATGCAGTGGTTGCACCCAGATTACCAATCATCCCCTCTTTCATCAAAGCTGCCGGGGACATGCAGAGGGGGAGGGGACACAGTTGCAGCTGTTCTTGGAGTCTTTTCTTCCCAAGGAAGTGGCGGGTACAATTGTTCCATTGCTGAACCTCCCTGAACAGATTTGGAATATGTGAATGAGATGTCAGTTTGGAGTTTTTCTAGTTTTGAATCGAAAGCCCTGATGGCAGGCATCAACAGAAGTTGCTGTGGTATCATTCTTTCATTCTTTTATGTGAGATGATTTATCATCATCAGTTGATTTTTCATTACGCCTTCTTTTCAGTCGAATTTCTTGGAATTTCAATTCCTCTGTTATTGATCCTTCCCACACTGTTTCCTCCTTGGGGACAAGAGACATAACTCTTGGTGTTCTTCCTTCTTGGAACCCCTCCAGAGATGCTGGAGGGAATTTCTGTATTCCAGATCTTTGGCTTGTGAAATGGGAGAAAGATCTATTGGTTGAGGTCTCATGCTCCGTGATGAGCTACTGGACGAGCTTGGTGAGAGCTCTGACATCCTGGTGAGACTTAATCAGTTCTCTGTGATCTTCTCAGTGTGGATATTCACTGTAGTCATTATCCACACACAGCTTGCTCATACTCTTCAGTGTCCGTGAGCTCACATAAAGTTTCAGGGGGAAGCAAGCCAGGGTGCTGGAGACCTCAAATTTGACTGATGATGTGACGGTATCCTTCCCTCTCGTAACGCTGGCTCCTCTCTTTCCTTTTTTTTTTCCCCTCAAGCATCCTCAGTTGGCATAGAAAGCTTTTATTTAAAATCCCAGTGATCATTTTATTCCTATGAGCTGTAGTTCCACATGTCTAGAGTGTTGGGGACCCTCTCATACAGGTATCTTTTTTATTTTAAAGACAATACAACATGGTAGTCAAAACTGTGTAAAGACCATGTCAGAGAAAGTTGTCTCTTCCCAGTGTCCATTAATTTTCAAAGCTATTTCTAAACTATTGGGTTCTCTATTCTATGCCCACAATTTGGTATGAATTATCCCACAGAAAAATGTTGCATCAGTTATAGTGTTAAAGCAAGTACCATATGGCTTTTGCATTTGGCAAGTGATGCTATGCTTTGAAGCCAGAGAGTAGTTCCTTTGCTTCCTCAGGTTGAAAAGGGAAATAAAGGTAGGACTAGGGACCATAGATCATTTCTTTCTTGCTTTAAGCCAATCCAAAATTAAGGGGTTGATGTTTTTGGAGCTAATCTGCCCATTTCCAAGTTTGGGGTGCTTCCTTCTCTTATTGGATAAAGTTAGTAGAGCCTCTGGACTCTGTTTTTCTCTTTGCCAGCCAAAACCCCAAGCATCTTGGGGCCATGTGCTGTGGCTGCAGCTTTGCTTTATAGGCTGCCTTAGGAGCACTGGTCTCCCCTCTCCCCTTTCCCCCTTTATAATTTAGCATGGTGAGATGTTATCTTAGAGATGGGACTTTGGTGCTTTGCCCAGATACCTAAATTTCATCTGGGGAAAAAAAAAAAAACAAAAACCTCAGCAACCTCTGCTCTGTCTTCTAGAACATTTTTTTTTCTATTTTCATTTGGGGCACCATAGCCCAGCTTTGATCTGTTATTCTCAACCCTCTTAAATAGGTGTTGGTGAGATGAGCCACCGTTTAGACATGATATGGAAAGGTCAATAAAAAAGTTCTTTGCTGGGGAGGGCACAGGGCCTGGCTCTAGGATTACAGGGACTAAGTTGGGTGATGAGCAAGGGCTGGAGAGGAAGTGAGCCAGAGTTTGTGGGTTTGACCATTGGTGTTTATATCCCACTCTTAATCACCAGTTACCATCCTGTTGATGTGCTGAGGGCTCTCAAGTTCCCCAAACATCCATAAACTAGGGTCGTTTGACTCAGTAAAGCCACCCACAAACAGCTTCCTCAATAAGCATCCTTAGCTGAATGGGGGCTAGCCAAGAAACCACTTGTTTGGTAAGTTCATTTACCTCCAGCAGCCTACATATATCCTGTTCTACCTTTGCTAAACTGAAACTTTTTTTCCTTGGACCTTTGAATACTTTTTTTTTTTTTTAAGGCAATTAAGGTTAAGTGATTTGCTCAGGATTACACAGCTAAGAGGTGTTTGAGGTCACATTTGAACTCAGGTTCTTGTGACTCCAGAACCAGTGCTCTCTCCACTGTACCTGCCTCTTGGCAGCTTGTGAGTCTTAAGTAAATTAAAAGCTGTGCATTTGAGGGATGGTCTATGGCTTCCTCTCAGGTTCTAAGTGCTGTATCCTTGGCTCTTTTCAAATTGTTTCCTCTGAGAGTCAAACCACGTACAGTATTCTGCCTGTTGGATTAATAAGGACTAGAACGTAGGAAGGTGTGCTGGAGGGAAGGAAAGAGAACACTTAAATTTGCCTTAAGCAGCTGTGGTTGCAGAGAGATTCTAAAACTTCCTGGAAACAAAGGAAGCCACCCCCCACTCAGTCCACACCATCATCAAGTGGAAGAATCAATCCTTTCTGGCTGTCCAAATGCCAACAAAGGAGTTCCGAGTTCCACACTTGCCACACCACAGTTATCTAAGTGTCTCTGTGTAAATGGGAATTAAAAAAAAATAAAATAGTGAGTTTTCCATTTTAAGAAACTTGAAAATAGCAACAGTAACTGCTTCTTTTACACTCGAGCCAAACTGTATTTATTAAGCCAAACCCACAAACACGTAGAAAACCACACCGTATAAGATGTTTATAGATATTTTGTACATTGCCTCTCGCAGTATTCCTGTAACTTAAGTTTGTTGCTTTCTCTAAGATATTCTTCACGTGTGTTTCAGTTTGTTACTGTTTAATTCTTTTGTGGTGATAGGTTGATAACTAATAAATCCTGTGGATGCCTCTTGGCTGTTCTGTTATGAATAAAACAGATGGGTTAGTTTCTTTTCATGAGCATTGTTCTGGAAAAGTCAAATAAAATTGATATTTGTGCTTCTATGTTTGGTCTTTGATTTTGTATTCCACTTGGGGGCTTTCTCTATTAAAATTATCTGAATTGGTTTCTTGGTGATTGTATTGCTAAAGAGCAATATGTTGCAGCAAGGAGTTTAGTTTTGGTCAATAGACACACCAATTAAGAAACAAGGTTTATTTTAATAAAAGAAAGCTACATCACCAGATCACGTGGAAACACCTACATCTGGATCACACAGATTGCTGATTGGGAGTGTCTCAGGTAATGTGTCTGTTTCACGACTAAGACTAGAGAATAAAGGGAAGGGTTCTGCTTTTTATAGTTTGTTTTCTTAAATACAGTTTTAAGAGAGATCTGTTTTTTGTTTTTTTGGGGTTTTTTTTTCCCAAGTTAAGTTTGTGATCGCCTGACAAACATCCTAGTTATTTAGGATGTTTTGTTCACTAGTAGCGGATCAGAAAACATCTATCAAGGTCATATTCAAACATGGGGATAGATATTTTTCTTTCCAACTAAACTACCAATCATTGTTTCTTTTTCTTTTTTCTCCCTTTTTTTTATTAAAACTTTTTATTTACATAACATATGCATGGGTAATTTTTCAACATTGATCCTTGCAAAACCTGTTCTCCTTCCTCTCACCCTCTCCCCTAGATGGTAGCTATTCCAATACATGTTAAATATGTTACAGTATATGTTAAATCCAATATATGTATACATAGTTATTCAGTTATCTTGCTACACAAGAAAAATCTGCTCAAGAAGGAAAAAAAAAAGAGAAAGAAAACAAAATGCAAGCAAACAACAGAGTGAAAAAGCTATGCCGTGATCCACAGTCCTCTCTCTGGATGTAGATGGCTCTATTTCATTACTGAACAATTGGAGCTGGTTTGAATCACCTCATTGTTGAAGACAGCCACATCCATCAGAATTGATCATCGTACAGTCTTGTCGTTGTCATGTATAATGATCTCCTGGTTCTGCTGATTTCACTCAGCATCAGTTCATGCAAGTCTCTCCAGGCCTCTCTGAAATCATCCTGCTGGTCGTTTCTTACAGAACAATAATATTCCATGACATTCATATACCATAATTTATTTAGCCATTCTCCAACTGATGGGCATCCATTCAATTTCCAGTTTCTTGCCACTACAAAAAGGGCTGCCACAAACATTTTTGCATATGTGGGTCCCTTTCCCTCCTTTAAGATCTCTACCAATCATTGTTTCATATAGAAATCTTAATAATTAAAAAATGTCTTTGCAGTTTTTCCAAATTCAATCTAATCTCTCCTCCTGATGTTCAAGTTTTAAACAAATTCATTATCCCAGCAGCAGAAGAAAAAATCTGCAGTGATTATTCACCACCTCTTCAGCTCTCCATCAAGGGCTTGACCTTGCTTTTTTTTTTTTTAATTAAAACTTTTTCAGATATTTTTTCAGAACACAGGGATCATGTATCAGACATGTTCCCATAATATTGAGCCTATATAATAAGGCCTAATACAGACTGAGATGGAAGAGTCTTATATTGATTATTCCCTTTCAGTAATTTTCCAGTTCCTATTATGAAAAGGATCCACCAGCCTTGAAAGCATTTAGACCATACTCTGATAGTGTGTGTAAACATCTTTCTAGATTATTTAAAAGAAAAAGATTTTTCAAACAGATTAAAAAAAAAAGTGCTAAATTCTCCCTCCCCACCCCCACCTCAGTAAGCATACACCTTCCAAATCCTCAGCTTTTCCCATTTGGTCCAAAGTTATGTATGAAGATGACTTTATTGCAGACTCAAACACTCCTATGACTTCCACACTCAAGTGATGGACTGAGGGACAGTGTTGGGAGCCACAGATGTCCCTGCAGCAGCCTTCACCTAAACTGGACAATTTCTGTCCACTTAGGCATCCATAGATTAGTCTGTCCTCTGCCATGGTTACTGTGTCTCTGGGGTAATATATTCAATTCTGGGCACATTTTCAGGTGGGCATTGACAAGCTGCCCTATGTCCAAAGGAAGCTCACCAGAATGGCAAGGGAGGACTGGAAGACCTGAAAGAACTGAAGGTGTGAATGAATAAGGATGTGATCACTTTCTGAATATTGCAAAGGGGGGGGGTCTTCCCAATTAACTTTGTTCTTCACCACAGACTAGGAACAATGAATGGAAATTTAAAAGAGGGAGGTTTCAGTTTGGTTAAGGTTAAAACTCTTCTTAACAGTGAGATTTGTCCAAAAGTGGAGTGAGATGCTCTTTCCTGAAGGACTTCAAGCAACAACTGGGTGATTCCTTGTTGGATACCGTGAAAATCAAATCTCAAATTCAGCTGGAAATGGGCTCTTTACACAGAAGATGAGTCCCTACAGGCCACACAAAGACTTAGGAAACCACATATTACCATAGTTTTAAATTTTTTCTCCCCCAGTTACCTTTTAATCTAGTGTTAGGGCTACAATACAGACCTGGCCCACGTGTTTTTCATCTGTAATCTATTGCTGGGATAGGACCTTAAGTTCCCCCCAAACCGATTCTCTGATTCTTTATCCATGAATTTCATTTCCTTTTATTACTAAAAAGAGGCCTTGAAATACTAATACTGTATGAAGAAAAAGAGCTGATTGGCTGTTATACATTATATTTTTTTATATGCATGTGTATATGTATACCTACATATTTCTCTTAGTCTTTCCTTGGCTTTCTTTAAGTCCCACTTGCTATAGGAAGCCATCTCCAGCCTCTCTCCATTACGGTTACTGCCTTCTGTAATTACTTCTTTTGCATTTTGTCTCCCCCATTAGATTATAAGGTTTCCCAAGACAGATTTTGTCTTTTGCCTCTTATTGTATCCCCAGCACTTAGCACAGTGTCTGGCATATAAAAGGTGCTTAATAAATGTTTCTTGGTTGATTAATTGCTGTAGCATTACAGTCCTTTAAAAAAAAAAAAAAACCTCCAGAAAGATAGATGAGAAATTAGCATGTATTAAGTGCTTTCTGTATGCCAGGCAGTATGCAAAGTGCTTTACAATACTATTTCATTTGATTCTTATAACAACCCTGGAAAATAGGTACTGTTATTCCCATTTTTACAAATGAGAAAACTGAGGCAGAAATTAAGGGAATTGAACAGGCCAGGAGTGGTGATGCAGCAAATAAGGTCCCAGGCCTTTAATGGACCACAAGAAAAGGTGTTAACAGGAAAGAGCCTGAATCCAAGAGACTCTCTGAATTATTGTCCAAGCAGGCTTATCTCCATAAATGGATATTTTGTCCTAAAATACACTTTATTTCACAAGGCCCTAATTGAATTCCTTGCATTGACAAAATTATTAATCCCCCCTTTCCCCAGTCACTGAATCCAATCAGAAGGCCAAGTTATAATGGCAATCCTCCAGGTTATTTATTTTTTTTTTCCATATGAGAACCGCTGGTCCCTTCACTGCTTTGTTAACTCCTTTAAGCCTGCTTGAGAGTCACAATGGCTAGATCTTTAGGAATAGCCTATCCTATGGCTGCTTCCCCCTCATTAATGGAGAGTTCTTCTAGGAAACAGGCTAAAATTTCCTTGTGGAGATTAGCTTGAGAATATTTACCTCCTGATTTGGATTTGATTTAAGATTCTGAGACCCCTCACCACCCCAGCCTGAAACCCTCATATGCTTGGGGGGAGGTCGTCAGCTCAACTCAACTCACTTAACACTTGGTGACCTGTACAGGAAAGTCCTGAAACCCTGATATTTTGGGGTCTAGTGCTTCTGTACCCCAAACCCCATCAGTGAGATACCACCCTGGAACTGCCAAGTCCCAGGGGGTAATTTCATCCAGGAGGAAACAGGAAAAGCTGCTATGGGGTAGATGATCTGCAGCCCCCCGTTTTTGCTTTCCCCCTACCAAAGACCAGTGAGAAAAGCCCCTTGACACAGCTCTGGCTGAAATACCATGACAAAGATTGGGGGGATTTGCCAAGTCCTACTGCCCCACTTTACAGATGAGGAAATGGAGGTCCAAATGATATAAACGGTGTCCTTGATTGTGTGTTCCCTGATCGGGAGGGGAGGGCTGGAAAGACCCCAAATCTCAAAAACCCTCAGGTTGAGATAGGAGGGGCCCCATCCACCTCTTCAAAGGGCAAACTTGCAATTCAATCAAAAATCTTGGCCTAGGGCGTAATCACTGCCCTTTACCCAACTAGCCCTTAATCTCCCCAGCCTGAAGCCTTAGAACGCAAAATAAAATGACTCAGAACCGAGCCTTAGCTTATTCCTACATCAGGAAAAGCCCTCCCCCTCCCCCCAGTCCCCGCTCAGTGTAAACCCATCCAGGCAAAAGCCCTGGCAGGCCTCCGCCCACTGGCAAGATTTGGTTCTTTTCAGTGAAATAAATGTCTCCTTTTTATCACAGACGGCTTGCCTCATTTAGTAGGGATTCGTAGATTCTTCACGAAGCCCGTGACTCGCCAAAAGGGGGGTTTCACACCATCCCCCCTCTCCCGCACCCCATCCCCCCCCACTCAGGAATCTCCATCCCACCATCCCCTCTCTCCCACACCTCATCCCACTATCCCCTAGCTCTCACGCATCCCATCAAGAAGGTTAAAATACTTTCATGGGGTAGTGGGGGGGGGTGGAGCTAGGTTGGGAAACCAGAGCCCCTGCCTCCACCGCACCACAAAAGGAGAGAATGGGGGGGGGGGGGTCGGAGCCAGAGGCGCCGGCTCTTTGCCACGCAGCTCCGGGCTCCAAGCAGGCTCCATCCAGCTGTTTCCGCAGATTCCCGCCAGCTGCTGCCACTCCTTCGGGAAAAGGGTGGTGGATGTTTTCATTTTTTTTCCCGGGGAAGCTGAGGAAATAATGCATCCAACCTGAAAAGGCTTTTTATGTGACTCACCTGCGTGCTGGCGCCGCTTAAGTGGAGGAGACTCTGGTAGCGAAAGTGCAGCGGGCGAAACGCGAGTTGGCTCTTGGCATCCGCTCCCAGCTCCGGCCCCTGCCTCGCGCTCCGCCGACGTCAGCGGCTCGCCCAGCAGAAGGAAGTGACGCGCTTCTCCCGCGCCTGATGCTGGTTCTCCTCAGTCTCCGGGTCCGGCGGCGGCGGCGGCGGTGGTGGCGGCGGCAGGCGCGGTGGTAAGTGTATGGGCCTGGGACCGCTGGGGAGATTCCGGACCTGGGGTCGAGGCCTCCTGGGGGACCTGCGAACCTGCCTGCCGGCCGTGACCGCAGCTCTGGGAGGGTTCCGGACGCTGGGTCTGTGGCGGGGGCCAAGGCCGGGCCCGCCTCCGTACCTCGGGGGAGACGTTCCCTGCTCTCTCCCCCCCTTCCCCACTCCCCGCGCGGGCTCCGAGCCCTCCGGCTCGAAGCGATCTTAGGAGTCGCCAAGCGGCCCGATTTATAGATAGGCAAACCGAGGCCCAGAACAGGGCATTCCTTGCCCTGGACCCGTGGCCTACCCGCCGGGGAATCGCGCTGCTTAACAGTCGTGGGCAAGGCGCCGGACCTGGGTTCGAATTTCACCTCGGACTCCCGCTGTGTGGCCCTCGGCCAGCGGGCCGAGCTCTCAGGCTGTTTCCTCAGTTTCCCCACTCGTATAATGGGTCTCACAGCAGATTTAGGGAGCCAAGTGAGAAGATGTCTCAAAAGGTACCCCGATAACCTCCGTGAGCGTTCTTGTAATTGCCCCTCCCTCACGACCCCACCGCCGCGGTCAAATTGGGGGGGAGGTTGGATCAGTCCTTTAACCGCCCCCCCCCCTCAGTTTCCTTCTCTGAGAAATGGGGTGGTTGTGGTCTCGAAGGTAAAACAAGTGCGTAAGTGAGAAAGTTCCTTCTGGGTCCAGCAGGTCCATTAATGGGGAGTTTGTCCTCCGAGGACTTGGGTCAGGTGTCCGGCGGACGGGCCCGTCCTTGTCAGCTTCCCCAGCAGGATCGAGACTTCAACCGTTGCCATACCTGGTTTCCTAGTTTTACCAATAAGGAAACTGAGGCCCCGTTGTGTGCAGGGTCACAGACAAAATGGTACAGCTGGGGTTTGAACCTGGAGCTCCATGAATGCTTCAAGGGTCCGTGGATCCCACCTTTCCCGACCATGCCTGTAAATCAAGATCTTAATACCTGGAACACTTTTTAAAGGCACGGGGTCCCTAGGGTGAAGGCTGCTGGGCATTACGACTTTGGAGGCAGTGTGGACACATCTTGTTAAAATTTGTTTGAAATTTGGCTTTCTGGGAGAGTTGATGGAGCTAAGCTAAACTTCCTGGGTTGCTGGGGCCTCAAAATTTATGACTTCCCTGTCAACTTTCTGGTGATTGGTGACTTAGTGTATGTTCATGTAAGGAGCTGTGATAAGTGTCTTAGAGAAGCATAAGGATAATTAACTCGTTTTATAATGCTTGGAGGCACACGGACTTGCAACACTCCTGTGTGTCAGGTCAATGGGTGCTATGTGCCCCCCCTACAAGGGAGGAACCTGAGGCTTCTGCCTGGGGTCACCCATCTGGGAAGTGTCTGAGGCAGGATTTTAACTCGGACTTGGAGTAGAATCCAGTTTTCCTAATTCCAAGCCCAGGGCTCTAGCAACTGGGCCACCCAGCTAGAGTACTACAGAAAGTTTTGGGAAAATTGGTTCCTGTACTAGAGGAAGCAAGGTACAGGGGCTTATGAAGCCAGAAGACCAGGGTGTGGATCCCATCAGTACTACCTACTGTGATAGTAATAACTAACATCTGTGGACCAAGCACTATGCCCAGTGCTTTACAATTATGGTCTCATTTAATCCTCACCACGACCCTGGGATGTAGATGCTGTTAGTGTCCCCGTTTTACAGGTGAGGAAATTGAGGCAGACAGCTAATTCCTGAGGCTGGATTTGAACTCGGGTCTTTTTGCCCACGTTTTATGCCCTGCACTACTTAGATCACCTGGGTGACCTTGAGTAAGGCCTCATCTGTAAAATGAAAGCCTTAGCCTAGCTTGTCTCTAAGGCTTTTTTCAGCTGTCAGTCTGTGATCCTGTGAGATCATTTTCAGAAAAAGCTTCCTGGAGAAGATAAGAATTCAGCAAGTGGTGGGAGGGAGGCATTGACAAGGAGCCAGGAGAGCCTAGGGCATGTTTATGTTTATAGGACTAGTCCAGTTTGTACAGCACATCAAGTGAGAGGAAATAAGTGGGTGTCTGGAAAACTTTCTCTTTGGGCTCTGTTAGGAGAGAGGCTGAGGCATCTAAATACCTCCCTGATCCTCTTTGGTATTATCTATGGCCCAACGATGCCCTGTATCCAGAGGGATCATCCCTGTCCGGATTCACTTTTCCCCCTCCTCAAAGAGCTCTGGGTCATGTTCTTCCCCCCCCCCCCATGTTCCTGGCCACTACTGCAAGGAGTCTTGGTGGTCACAGTGGTGAGAGCTCCTATGAGAGCCCAGTGGTGAGGGATGTGTTCAGGAGTGCAACCTTTTAGAAGCTCTTCCAGCAGAACCTTGCCCTTCATGCTGCCCACAAATAGCTGTCTCCCAAGAATGGGAGGTATCTCCAACCCCACTGGGCTGTGTTTGGCTTCTCCTTCATTCTTCTCCAATGTTTTCTTCTTTCAGTGTGTCTTAACTCAAATGGGTGATGAAAAGGATTCTTGGAAAGTGAAAACTTTAGATGAAATTCTTCAGGAAAAGAAGCGAAGGAAGGAACAAGAAGAGAAGGCAGAGATAAAACGCATAAAAAATGTAAGCCACGTTTTTTTAAGTCAGTGGTTTGTAAAAAGGAAGTTTAATGTCTTTGCACTCATTTTTCCATTAGAATCTCGCTTCTTCGGTGAAGTGGTTTTGTACTTCCAAATGTCTCAGGTGAGCCAAAGTCTCTTTAAAAAGTTACCAAAACCCCATCTGATTTCTCAGTTTATCTCAAAGATAACAAACTAAAGCTATTTCTAGATCAGGGGTTCTTAACCTCGGGTTCTTGAACATATTTTAAAAATACTTTTATAATGTAATATTAATTTTTCTTTGTAATCCTATGTATTTTACTTTATGCATTTAAAATCATTTGATTCTCAAAAAGGGTCCATAGTCTTCACAAGACTACCAAAGGGTTACATGATGCAGAAAAAGGTTAAGAACCCTCAGGCTACATGAAGATTTGTTTGGAGAATAAAGTATTGGGGACCTAACATCATTACTGAATATCTCTAAATGCCATTGGATTAATGTTTTTAATTCTTTTCATGCTTACACTTACAAATAATTCTGTTTATAAAGATTGACAAAATATTGCTTTGAGAAATTAACTGTATTAATTTGCAAAATAGTGTGCTCCAAAGAGCTTTTCAGGAAATTGGCAATATATTTCAGGTGTAATGGCGCCTTTAGTACCGTGCACGTCGGAGTTTTATCCATGCTTTAGCTTTTCTTTCTATGTATGGTGTGGGTCTAGAAATCTAGTTAGTAACTGCAGAAGAAAACTGCTACTTCTCTCATGGGACTTAATGCTCTTCTGTACTTTGCTCACAAACAATCTGTCTCATTGACTCTACCTCTAAAGAAATCCTAGGGTTTACACAGCTTTCTTCATTACCAAGATTGCAGACACGAAGAGACATCTTATGCCCCTAAGGAAAGAGTTTGATTTTTGTTGTTTACTGACCCATTGAAATTTATGAAAAATTTTATGTCTGAGGTCATTGGTGAAGCTAACTTGAATGTCATTTTTCAAAAAGTAAAATGTTGGTTTTTGTTTTTGTTTTTTTTTTTTTTTCTTCCTGTTTTCCTTTTAGTCTGATGATCGGGATTCCAAGCGGGATTCCCTTGAAGAGGGGGAGCTGAGAGATCACCGCATGGAGATAACGATCAGGAACTCTCCTTACAGGAGGGAAGATTCTATGGAAGACAGGTAAGAAAGTGTAGAGACAAGGGCAGCGTGTGTGGAGTGCCTGAAACTAAATGGCAGATTCATGGAGAGGCCTTGGTTCTACAGCTTTTTCAGTCTAACTCAAGTTCCTAATAGTTATTTTGAAAAGCTGTGTCATGGGCATTGTTCACTAGTCTGAGTCATGTGTCTGGATCATTTGTTTCATCCTTCTCCTAAATTAACCTCCTCTGCCATGCTTGAAGACCTAAAAACAGAAACAACAATTGGCATTTATGTGCATGTTGAAGCTTGTAAAATACTCTTCATGTAGAACTTGCTTTAAGCCATTACCTATGGCATAGGTCTCAGCTTCGCAGTATTACAGATGAGAAAACAGAAGGTGGGTGTCAGAGGCAGGCTGTATAATGAATGCAAAATAATATTTAGATTAAACAGTAACAGTTCTATTTATTAAAGCTTTTTATTTGTATAACATATGTATGGGTAGTTCCCCAGCATTGATCTTTACAAAGCTTTCCATTACAAATTTTACCCCCAGTCTCCTCCCCTCCCCTAGATGGCAGGAAGTCCACTACATGTCAATAATGTTGAAATACTTGAAAGGTATGCAAGAAAAATCCTATCTACAAGGAAAAAAAAAAGAAAATCAGAGAAAGGAAACACAATGCAAGCAAACCTCAATAGAGAGCATGAAAATGTTATGTTGTGGTCCATATTTCATATCCCTTTCTCTGGGTGTATATGGTTTTCTTCAGTGAACAATTGGAACTAACAGTTCTATTTAAAACCCATAATGTTTTACAATACGAATGTATTGGTTCTAATTTCTTAGAAAAAATGGAAAGGATTGCCTGAGCAAAGCTTCTGTTTTGCAAACGTAGCTTCATAATGGATTTGTTTTACTGTCGTATTATTTCCCAGGCTGGTTCTCATAGGAACTGATGAGGTGAATCCGGCCAACACAGGAAACTTGAGAGCATTGGTCCTAGATTTGAAAGACCTCTGTTCTTCTATTTGCTCCTATGTTTATTAGCTATCACTTGTGTCATTTCTGGAGAGGTGGACAATCACTCCCTCGGAGCCTCGGTTTCAGTTCTGTGAAAGAGACATAGTATTCATATTGCTCCCTCACATGGTTCTGTTATACAGAAAGCACTTTTAAAATTTTAAACTCTCTCCGACCTCAGACCCTTAACACTTATTAGCTTCGTGACCCTGGGCAAGTCATTTACCTCCCAATTGCCTTGCAATAAAATAAAGAAAACTAAAATTATATGCTTTATTATTCGTCTTTCTAATTCTTGATGTTATAAATATAGTAGCATTACTAGCAACCTGAAGTAAAGTGGGATAGCATAATGCTTTGTAGATGGTGGGCACTTAATATCTGTTCATTGATTGTTTTTTACTTATTAATTAATAATAATTAACATTTAATAACATTTCCTATGTTCCAGGAACTGTGCTAAGGAGCTTACATATATCTCACTTGAACCTCACAAAGCACCCTGGGAAATTCCCTTATTATCCTCATTTTGTAGATAAGGGAACTGAGGCTAGTTGCGATTACATGACTTGCCCAGGGTCTTAGAGCTAGTAAGTGTCTGGAGCTGGACTCTAGATTTAGCATTCTCTCCCAGCTTACTAAGCTGCTTAGATAGAACTGGACTTTTATGGAGTTGTAGAATTTTTAGAGGAGTCACCTAGACCAGCTTCTTAAAACTGTAGGTCATGACCCCATATAAAGTCTCATAACTGAGTGCGGGCTTATGAAATGATGATTTATTATCCATACATGTCTGATTTGTATACTTGTTTTATATTCCTGTAATACCCAAGATTTTTGTAAAAATTTCTTGGGCAAAAAGGGGTCATGAGTGGAAAAAGTTTAAGAAGCCCTAGGCTAGATTCACCTTTTTTTCATCTAGAAGATAAGAAAAGTGAGAGCCAGAGCTCATCAATGCAACATCAAGATTGGAAGCCTTTTCCACTGGCTCTCTCTGCTTTCCCCTGTCCCCTGCATTCATCCTCTCCTTACTTGGGGGAGAGGAAAGCCTGCTGAAAGTGTGTGGAAGGAGCAGACCCTGGAGAAGAGGCCCTCAGATTGTTCTACCTGCGTAACAGAAGTGTGTTTTGGCGATGTTGCTCACCCTGCCAGGCTGCCTTTTCCCTTCATTTTTGACCTGGCCCTCTACAGAAATATATTTTTGCTGTGATTTCATTTTCTAGAGTGTGATTAATGACCATTTCCACCTGCATAGGAAAGCCATTTCTCTTGCTGTCTTTTGATATAGTTAGTGGTCACACTTGTACTTAAGATGTTAGTACCGTAGTGTATTTTAAGTGCACCTGTTGTACATGGGGTAATTGCTGTTCTGCATTGTGATCTTAGAGGAGAAGAAGATGATTCCTTGGCCATCAAACCACCCCAGCAGATGTCACGTAAGGAGAAAGCTCATCATAGAAAGGACGAAAAAAGGAAAGAAAAACGTCGTCATCGCAGTCACTCGGCAGAGGGAGGTACAGAGCTACTTTTCTTTTGCTTACTCATTTAATTTGGATTTACTTTATTCTTCACTTCAGACATCATATATTCATAGATTTTTCTCCTTTTATTTTATATTGCTTTGTCCCTAGGTGTGATTTGATGTAGTAAAATTTATTTGGTTTAGAGTGCAGAACTCCCACCCTCATCTAAGGCGCTTAATATTGAGTCATTTTAATAACAATTTACATTCCATTCTATCATCACTTGTCATTGAGAAAGGGCATCTGCCAAATGAATGGCTCCGAGACCAGAATAGATAGTGATGTGTGCCTTGCTTCCCCTTGTTCAGCTGGCCCTTTTCTGAGCTCTTCTCAAAAGAGTCATCAGTCTTTCAGGCGGCTGTTGTTTCCTCCCATCCATTCTTATTGCCAGACATTTGTCTTCCATTTATAGAATACTTTGCAATTTACAGAGTGTTTTCATTATTATATCCCATTTCATTATCTTAATTCTTGAAACAGGTAGCTGGGGCAAGAATTATATACTTTTTCCTGACAAGGAAACTGAAGGGATTGAAGCAGTTGTGACTTGTCCAGAGTCACAATATGTGGCATAGCTAGAACAAGGACCTGGGCCCTCAGCTCGGGGGCAAGGGGAGGGGTAGGCATTGAAGAATACTTAGTGTGAACCACATTTGAGATATGATTTATTTATTGACATTTTGGTTAGAAATCTGAATGAAGGTCCTGATCACATAAAAGAAGAATCGTGATTCCTATTAAAGGGAGTTGCCTTCTCATATGCTTTACGTGTGTCTTTAACTGATTTTTAAATTAAATTCCTGGAACTTAAGAGTATTCCTATGAGTGTGACAGGATGTTTCCCCTCATTAGGGAAGCATGCCAGGGTGAAAGAGAAGGAACGAGAACATGAGCGGCGGAAAAGGCATCGGGAAGAGCAGGATAAAGCGCGGCGGGAATGGGAAAGGCAGAAAAGGAGGGAGATGGCTCGGGAACATTCCAGGAGGGAGAGGTGAGAGCATGTAGTTAGTTAACCAACCCTTCAAGCACTTAGCACAGTGCCTGGCACACCGTAAGTGCTATATAAATGTTAGTTGCTATCATCATCAGCATTGTTGTTGTTAATATTACCGTGACATATAAAATGCAGAACACAGTACTGAGCACTGTGCTAAGGAGTACAAAAATAGTAGCAAGGCTCCTTACAGTTAGGGAATGAAAAGAAATAAGAATAATTTAAAAAGCGATGTATCCGTAAGGACAAAGGAGTGTAATTTGGGCTTGGTCCATAAGTGCTGAGTAAAGGGAGATTAAAAGAAGTCAGTGTGGGATAACATTAAACAGTAAAAGCTTCCTAGGGAAATAGAGGACACGAAAGAGAAAAGAGTAGTCTAGAGAATTAGCAAGTGGTATTGTAAGTGAAGCCAAAGCAAAGGAGCCGGCTAAGGAGTCCTGGGAGGTGAGGGACAGTGCCTAGTGGCTACTGGCTAATGGGCATCCTTCAATGCCAGCTTAAGAGAGGAATCCAAGTTTTCGGTCAGGCTAGACTAGAGCAGGGAGAAGCTGGCGGAGGGGCCAAGAGAGGGCCGCTAAAACAGCACGGGTGATGGCACCAGGAGCCCTGTAGCAATCCCCAACAGCCTTTGAGGTAGGTGCCCTTATCCTTTTCCCCAAAGTTCCTAGCTAGAGGAACACAGAGGGGAGAGGAAAGGCAGAAATGATCCAAATTCAGGAAAACAGCAGGATGATGATGGAGAATTAATAGCAAAAAAAAGGGGGGGGGCGGTACAAAGAAGAGACTTTGTCTCCCCTCGTGGAGTTCATCTTGAAAGGGATGTGCAGTATATAAATCAGTCAATACAGGACCAAAGGATGGTCAGCCAAGTGGTGCAGTGGTTAGAGCAATGGGCTCGAACCCAAGAAGACCCCAGTTTGAATCCTGCCTCAAACACCTAGGTGACCTCTGGGCAAGTTGGTTGGCTCTCTCAGCTTCAGTATCTACCCTCATTGGGTTCCATAAGTGCTAAATGATTGCTCTTTAGAGTTATACTAGGCAAAAGGTGATAACTTTCTGGGAGGAGAGGGGACAAACTGCATCAAGGAAGGCTTTGTAGGAGAGGTGGCATCAGCTGTGTGGGAGAGAGACTCCCCAAAAGTGTGACATGCTGGGGGAAAGCAATGTGACCAATGCAGAGAGTCTGAGGAAGCCCAGCTGTGAAGGTGATGTGGGTTGGGGAGTCCCTTGAGTCCCAGGCCAAGAGGAGTATCCTTCAGTCCTTGATTTGGCTCTTGGTGAGGGATGAGCAGGGAGGAGAGAGTATAGCAGTGAGACAAGGACCACTCCCTGCAAGATGAAGATGTTCAACAGGGAGTGATGCTTCCTTAGGAGGTGTGAAGTCAGGAAGGGAAATCTTAGAACAGTTTTCATGAGTGGTCACATGGAAAAAGAATGAGAAAGGTGAACAAGGCAGAGGATGGTCATTGGAATACACTCTGCATTGTGGGAAGGCTTCCTGTATTTCATGAAGAGAAAGGAAGAGTGATGGGATGTGAGAGATTGGAATTGGCTGGAAGGAAAGGGAAATGAGGGGGGCCTAGGAGAAAGGGACACCACAGATTGTCATCTACTTGCCCCTTCCCAAATCAAGAATTGTTAGGAAGTATTTCCATTGTTAGACCTAGATTGGCCCATTTGCAGCTTCTAATAGATGCTCTCGGTTCTTCCCTGAGGGCCAAGCAAAATACGTTAGCCCTGCTAGGTCTGGAAGTAGTACAAACAGTGGTTTCCTTGATTTGGTCACATTGAAATTCACATGACTTATTTCCAGTGAGCTGGAACCAGTGATCATACTTTACATTTAGATCTATTGATCTTCAGGGGATTCACTAATAAGCACCTGAGTGTATGGGTACAGATCAGACCAGATGGCTGCCCAGGCCTCTCCTGTGCCCAATCAGGTCTCCTCTCTTCCCTGAGTCTTCTTGAGATTAGCATCTCCATTTATTTTGTCCAGTGCCTGAGGCAGCATTTGGGGCTCTTCACAATACCTTCCTAACCTAAGTGCTCTGTACTGAACTTGGAATTCAGATGAGGTCAGACCAGGGCAGGAGAGGGAGACTGCCCCCTTTCAGCTCAGGGCTCTCCTGAGCTGACCCAGACGACTGGCATGGCTACAGAAGGGGAGTTATCAAACACAAGTGTAAGAAATGTCACCTGAACTTCTACTTGGCCCTTATCCAAACCACTGATCAAAATGTTACCCATTAAGAGGCTCTGCATAAATTAGTGGGGCATGCCACTGAAGATGTCTTCTCTTAGTCCATTATTATCAAGGACTCTTCACATCCATCCATCCATTCAGCCAGTTCCCAGTCCATCCACTTCTACCATTGTCTAGCTCATAGTTCATCGACCTTTTCTTTCTCCCTCCTTTTTTTTTTTTTTTTTTACCTTTGGAAATTTTTAAATAGTATATGCCCTGATGAAAAATCCATATTCTTGTCACAGATAAACATCCTTCATAATGCCTTTTATTCCATCTTTTTGCCAGCACCAACTTTTGCCTTTCTTTTTTCATCTTGTTCTTGAATTTCTTAGTTTTTCAGATTTCTTTTTCTTCTCGGTCTGTGCTCTGGTTCGTTAGTCTCTGCATAGTCAAGGGAATCATAAATTGTGGCAGAGAGAGCCTGTTGTTTTGTCATCACCAAAATGGGTTCTGAAACCAAGGGCAGAAATGATGTTTGGCCTTGTCTCGTGCTTGTCCAGTTTTTCTCAGGTTTGCTTCTTAGATGCTAAGGCCTTTCCAGGCCATCTGTAACTATCAGTTTACATGGAAGAAGTCTGTCAGGAAGCTCCCACCTGGTTCTAATGGTCACAGTGTCTTTCTTGGTGTTGGCTAGCTCTTTGAGCAACAGCAGGAGAAGCCACACCAACTTTTTGCTAAGAACCGCACAGGCTGCTACTTCAAACTCTTAGGTAAAATCTAGGAAATCTGTTAGGTCAGACATAAGAGGGCACTTTTGTAATCTCTGGGCCTCAGGAGCTCTGAGCAGCAGGAGGGCTAAAGCCTATCAGGGTTCCTTAGTAAGTCCAGTAACACTAGGAGTTGTTGGGTACCCCAGGCGGGCAAAGGAAGAGCAAAGCTGCCATGGTCAGCAATGCAGCCATGACAAGAATGGCAACTGCACTTCCAACCTGGATGAGATGGGGAGACCTAGTCTCCAAAAGAATTCAATCCTCTTCTCTCCCCCCCCCCCCCAAGTATAATCTGTAGCTTTCCCCTGACCTTATTATCCCTTCAATAATGTCATCAGAAAAAGAAGTAACTTGCTGACAGCCTTCTCCTTTTCTAGATGTTCACAAATTATTGAAATCAAGCTCATTAACCCATCATTTATTTGCAAATTCTGTTCTTTTTTGAAAACCAGCTAGGACATTAACTTTCAGTACTCTAGTACTTGTCCTGTTTTCCTCTGTCTTTCAGAGGTCTCCGACCTCAGACTTTAATTCATCAAAAGCAGGAAAATCCTCTCTAACGATCACTCAGTCTCCTAAATTATTTTGTTTTCTCCTTTTCCGATGCAACTATCCTCCTCCTCTGCAGAGAAAGCAGAATTCCAATATAGTAGAGTCCTTCCCTCTGGAAGTGATCACTGTCTCAGCCACCTTGAATTAATGGTTCCAATCCTTCTTGGATACAGCCTGTTTTTCAGGCTAGCTAAGAAATCTGTTCTGTTGTTATTGGTACTTCTCATCAGTCTCAGTCCTGATCGTTTGCACTTAAATGATGATGGTATTCTGACCAGAAAGCTGTCCAGTAGCTAGATGCCTTTGTTTCTACATATTTACAAATCTTAACTTGATTTTTCTACCTCTATTTTCAGAAGACTCCTTTTTCCCTCTTCAGCAAAATTGTTCCTTTTTGTGACTTTTAAAAAATTGGTTTTATTGATGCCTTTTGTCTTGACATTAGTCACCGCCCACCTCTCCATTTTGCCTTGAACAGTCCTTTGAGACAAAAATAAGCAAAGAGATGGGCACTGTTGTGACCCAGTCTTGATATTCCAATACCCTTTCCTTGCAGTGACCTTGCCCTCTGCTCTTATCCCAGGACAGAGGACCACTTCCTTACCTCTTCTCCGGGGCTTGTTAACTCAGATTTCAGCTTCTTTTCAGTGATGTATACAATTACATTGTTGAAATTGTTATATTATTATCATCTTGTACTTATTTTGCTTTGCATCAGGTTGTGCAAATCCTTTCACAGTTGTGTGCATTCTTCATAATTTGTCTTTTTTTTCTGCACAACCTGTTTTTATACATATACCAGTTTTTCAGCCATTCCCCATTCAGTGATCACCCATTTTGTTTCCAGTTCTTTGATACCATAAGTGATGCTGTGAATGTATTGTGCCTTTGTTTCTGTCTGACTCCTTTGGGGTACATGCCAAGCAATATATGATTGCTGCTAAGTCAGTTTTTCAACAGTTATTCATTTTTCTTGTGAAATTCATCTTTGCCAATTTGCATGCTACCGGGTGAAAACTCAGGGTTATTTTAATTAATATTTTTCTTACTGTTTGTGGCTTCAAGAATATCTTTTTGTCATTTATAGCTTGCATTTCCTTTGAAAAATGTACCTATTATTTGGCCAGTTTTCCTTTGGTCTTACAGAATTGGGACTGTTCACTATGTAATTTTTTAAATATATATTTGTATACACACACACAGAATTGGGACTCTTCGCTCTCTGTGTGTGTGTATTTTTAATTGGGATTGTTCACTACTTTATATATGTATATTCATATTTATATATACACGGCCTTTATTGTTGAAATCTGATACCAATACTTTCCCACTCTGGTATTTCTCTTCAGATTGTCCCTTTCTGATTATATACATGCAAAAAGCATTTTAATTTTCTATAGTCAGAATTGTCTTTCATCTTTTTTTATATCTCATTTAGATTTTTGTTTAAGAATTCTCTTTATAGCTAATTGTGAAAGGTACCTGATCTCATTCTTATCTTAGTTTTTAATATGATCCTTTATACTCAGATTATATGTGTGTGTGTGTATGTATGTGTGTATGTATGTATGTGTGTGTGTATGTATGTGTGTGTGTATGTATGTGTGT